>JAUMHD010032217.1:0-21317 GCA_032359135.1 Ulvella scutata | reverse complement strand
GTCTGAAACTTGTCACAGCATTACAAAAACATACATTATAGTCGTATGCCTGAAGAAAGAGGCTTCCGTGATGAAAAAGTGGCAAGTGATAGACACCCTCCATTTTGGTAAATGCATGTGCCCCGAGTCTTCACTGTTCCGAACTCGACCGTGCCTGGGATTATCCCCATAATTGTGTATAGCTGGCTTGCAGAAACCTCGGAATTACCATGAATAATTCAACACATCATGCTGTAATGATTGTGCTGGGAATGGTCTCGTTCGTTTAAACTGCAGTTGCAGCGTCCCACCATTCCCAGCCAGCTTTTCCGTTCCGTACGCTTCTACACGTTTGTGTGTATACATGTCGTCTCAAGACGCGAGCACCACGACAGGGCGTGGTGAAGACTTTGCGCAACTCGGTTGGAGTCCAGATCAGACCGCGGTACCCTTGCGCTTAAGAAGTATGAGGTAGAGCTAGCTATAGCGACCTCCATGGACGTTCCAGAACTTATACTTCAGGATCTTGGCGTCGGCTTCTGCCTTCTTCGCCACAGCTTCTAAGAGTTGACCGGCCACGGGCCTGTTGGCCGTTTAACTTGAAGAAGCGGAGGCGAAAAAGGCAGAAGCTGAGGCCAAGAGCCACCTGAAGTACAAGTTTTGGAAGCTCATGCAAGATACTTGCTGAAACGAACAAGGCGAAGGAGTTGAAGTTAAGGCTCTACCCTCTGGCTGGACCAAACAACCAGCGATCGCGATGTGGGGAGTGAAGAACCTCATGCATCCGGTATCTTTGCCTTCTCCTGGCGCGAACAGCTCGCAAATGTTGGAGGGATCTGGTTCCGGCGGATTGTACGAACGTTGCACGTCACAGGGGCTTTTTGCTGACGATTGTCCCTTCGCAATTTGCCGTCCAAGTATTAACGGTCCACTCCTTGTCAACAATAGGGGGACCCGACAGTGCATTCTTAATACCTTGACAAGCGGTTATGAAGGCGCTGCAGAAGGTGTGCAACAGTGCAACACCAAACAGTGATGATGTGCAAGTCTGAGAGTGCTTTGCCGGAAGTGGCCCGAGAACACAGACCGTGAACAAGAACACCGAGCCACCCCAACCAGCAGTAGATCCGAACACCCAGGCACTCCAAGCATCACAGCCAATGGTCTTGGACATCCAGCAACACTTAGAGACACCCAGTGTAGTAGACCTGAGTCCCCGGCTACGCCAAGCAACACCGCCGACCAAGAGCCCATCGTCCTCTGCTGCAGCAGCGATGTCGTAGAGACCGGGGCCGCTGTCCGTACAGGGGCCAGACATCGGGGCGGACATCAAGCAAAAGACGCGGTTCTGCTGCTGTAACATGCGCCACATGTCATGTTGCCCTGCACACATGCAGTCAAGACACATCCACCACCCTCCATGGAGCTCCAGTCACGCGAACCCCTTCTGGGCACCATTCCAACTACTGTATCCATGCCCAGGACCAAGGGGCCCGTTGGTTAGATGCAGTGCAATCTGGTGGAATAGTTTTGAGTTGCAGGGATATGCACCGCATTGGGCGTGCACTGCAGGCGATTCGGTTAGCCACAGGAGGTCTGCAATACCTGGCTGGGTTGTCTCTTATGGGTGTTGCGTTGGTGCTATCACCACTGGTTAGGTTACCGTTTCGTGGGACTGCGCTGTACCTCTGTTTTATTGTCTCGCTGTGAGTGGAGCTGAACGACGCCTGAACAGACTACGGCACTGCTTGCACACGTGTTGACCAGACTTCTTGTATTGCTGGTTGAACAGACTGCTTGAACATACTGCAACACGTTTGTCCTTGTGGACACACTGCTAAGAACGCGTCCCAACGTCTAGAATGTGGTCGAAGGGGAGAATGCCGATCACAAAACTCCCGGGGGGGATGTCTGCACTCCGATGTCAACTGTGGGGCTCTCCGGGAATATCCATATCAGCTTGTATATGGTAACCTTAGCATACTGTGTTCCCTCATCACACTTTGGCTTGTCGATTACGTTCCAGAATTGCCTCTGTTACATCAGAGCATTCGGCAACACCCATTGATTTAGAGTTCGCCCAATCGTATCCGTTTACATCCATGGCGCCTTGCGGCCGGTGACAGCCATTCTGTCGCAACCAGCCGGGCACCCGGACGCATGCTGCGCAAAGGGGCGGGATAAGGAATGGAGGAGACTGCTGAAGAAAGACGTCAGCGCCTCAAGCGCTTGAGGGAGACAGTGGAGGGCCATGGGCATCAGAATGATGCAGAGCAGGCAAACGCAGCCAAAGCCAAAGAATTCTCTGACCTGTCCTTTAAGAATTATAAGCCACGGAATGCAGTCATCGGAGCGACCAAGGTATCGTTGCTTCCACATGTAGCTTGGGTTATGCGTGTATGTACCTTCACACATGGCAGAGAAAACAGGTGCCGCAAAGGAAGGGCCGGCTTGCAGAAAGAAGCCTCTAAGCCTCGCGAGCTCGATGCACCAGCCTCAAGTACATTCACAGAGGTGATCAAGGATGACCAGACAGCAATACATGCGTTCGCACCAAAGAAACCACATATGGACTTGAAGAGGGATATTTCCAAGTCTCTTCGCAAACTTGACCGGGCTACAGCACAGGGTATCGATGAGCTGAAGATAGAACTGCAGCTACAAAATGGTGCAGAGAATCTGTGATGTTGGAGCTTGAGAATGCTGGTAGGAGCAGTCCCTGTGTAACGCCACGTTTCAGCAATCCGAAGCATCTCGGTGCAACAGATGCAGCAGTGATACAGCGGGCTCCCTTGCATACCTGGTTGCTGGCCCGTGTCATGCACCAAACACCCAGACGAGTTCATTCAGTTTCAACACTGTGCATTGTTCGTATCAGGTCTGCATTTAAGGAGGCCATGCTCCAAGACATTTCTGGTTTAAAGCAGTGGCACGAGTTTATGCTGGGTGTCCTGCATGTTTTTTGCCTTCAGTGGGTCAATGTGCATTGAGTGCACTGACCCGCTCAGCTTCCTGCTTCTTCTCATTGCACCACACGGCATCCTTGGCACCTGTACTCCTTCCCAGGCAGTAAGCGTTTACGACAGTTCATGTGTTACCAGCATATTGTGGATAGAAGCACTCATCATAGCTCATGGCGCCTTGTTTCGCATGATCCGCCAACGGTTTCTTGAACTATGCAGTGGCCCGACCGCCGTTGACAACCAACGATTTGCACCGCCTACTTGTGTGCTTTGTCTGCATTATGGCTTGTGCAAAAATTCGTTATCGCAGAGTTGTGTACACAGAACTAGTGGCCATGTGTACAGTGCATGCGAAGTGGCAATGCATTGACGACACCCTTGACTATGGATCACTGTGTTTTGCCACAGTTCACCCAACAGAATGTACTTTCTAACATGTGTTTCTAGATTATTCAGGTTCACTTTGACTTGGACCCCGAGTTGGGAAGTTTCCGTGGCAGACTCTTGCTGCCAAGAGTGGCGAGTCTTGACGTACGTGTTGAGGAAGCTGTGAGTGTCCGCGAGCTGTTCAGGCAATAGAGTCAGTCTCGCATCAGATTTCCACTCTTTGTTCCTGTATCCTTTTCTGGTGGGGCCAACCATGGACGACAATATAACGAATGAAAAGGTGCTGGCAGAGGTGTGCTTCCTTACCCGTGACACCAGCAACAACCATAAGAAAACGTCTGTCAGAGAGGCTACTTTAATGATCGCGCAGATCGCGTTTGAGTGAGGGTGAGTCTTGCAGGACATTCCATGGGAGTCCTTCAAGACTACGGGGCAGCTTAGCGACCGAGACCTGGCCATCATCAGGCGTGTGGATAAGAGCACAGAAACAGCTAAGGTTTCCGTGTTAATCACGGTGCGTGGACTACCTTAGTACAGCAGTGAGTCCACGACTGCGGTCCCTTTCCACGACTGCACAGCGTTGATCGGTTGGTGATGTTTTCAGGAGCCAGCGGCAGTATTTGAGGCACTCTTTTCTTGCCTTCGGAGCATCACTCACCAGGGAACCTTACAGTACACCTTGGCAATGCTAGATGAGATGCTCACACTCAACCCCGACAGCATTGCTGATATGCACTCTGCATCTTCTCAGCATCCGGGAGCACCTGCACCCGAGCGTACGGTAATACTAGCTCGCATGCTTGAACGTCAGGACTGGTTCACTCAGTCAAAAGCAGCCAAGCTGCTGTCCCTTGCACTGAAGACGTCTGAGGATCCCAATCCAGCGACCAGGTCGCGGTTTCTGGACTGGTTGACTGCTCAGTTCCAACGCCCCAGCAACGCAGAAGAGTCTTTCCTCGTGGCTAGTGGAGCACTTGCTGGCCTTCTTCGCTCACGGGATGTCCGACAAGAGTACTCCCGCGAAGTTCCACTTCTGGTGTGCTCCGTAGTTTTGTGCATCTGATAAATTCCGTACAGGAGGACTGATAAGTGTACTGGCTTCATAAAATACTATGTGGCAGAAGTGACTACCACCATGCTTGCAACTCAGTGCTATTTTTGTTGCTGGAAGAACTGGCGACTGCCGCTTCTTGAGTCTCACGGCTACATTGAGGACGTTGTTGGGGCCGTGCAGGTGAAAAGCATGAAATCTGCTCAGGAAGGGCAGACCTCTTCTCGCTCCCAGGTGCTCTACAACTTCGGGCTGTGCCTTTGGCTGCTCTCCTTTGACGAGAACGGCATGGAAGAGCTCAAGCGCCCACATTCTGTGACACCCCTTGTGAATCTCTTAAAGGAAGGTCAGCTGCTTCATGCCTGCTGCGACCCCCTTGCGCCTGTGGTGGCTACATGGATGCCTTTATTCTGCCAAGCAGTATTTTAGGACGCTTGCGCCAACACACTTCACATGTTTCCCACAACCGCACGAGGGCCAAATGCGCCTCGCTTGTTCACACCACACCATGATCGCCCTCCGTGCACATGCACATCCGAAGAGCACAACGCATATGTAGTTTTCTGTCATGCCGCTGCCAGGCTGTGTCCACAAGAAGCGTGTCTGTAGTGGTGTCTGGCTTCTGTATGTCTTGTTTGTTTGGTTGGTTGGTTGGTGGGGATCGCTGTTGGGTAACACAGCAGCTGAGCACCCGCATGGCTCCGCACTCCACAATACCACTATTGGAAGTTTGCAGGAGGCAAGGAGAAAGTGATGCGGATTGCGCTGATGTCTTTGCAGCGCCTGGTGGCTACAGGCTCCGAGGAGGCTCAATCTGCCATGGTGGAGGCGGGCCTGCCGCGCATCATCCGCATCCGAAGCGCTCAGACATGGTCGGATGAAGACATTCCGGATCTGCTAGAGTCCCTAGACGAGTCTCTCAACACAAGTGTTGCTGCCATGAGTTCTTTTGAGAAGTATCGGGCTGAAGTTCTTCAAGGAAACCTAGACTGGACCCCTATGCATACGAGCAAGCAATTCTGGGTGGTGCGTGCGCTGTTGTTGTTCATGCATCTCACTGTGCCTTTCAAGAAACGGTGCTTGGCGCTTACACTGCATGTTGGTGCTCCCCTGTTCTGGTTGCTTCGCTGTACATTGCACCGTGTTCTTTGAAAGAAGACAACGCTAGTCCACAACTAAGATCTTTCCGCTGGATCACCTGAACAATAAAATGTCTCTGGCAGCTCCTGAAGCAGTCCTAAGGATCGAGCTTGTGGGCATACAGGAGAATGTCAAAGCAACAGAAGACAAGGACTTCCAGATCATTCGCTGCCTCATTAAGCTGCTCGAAACGTCCCAGGACCCCAAGGTGCTGGCAGTAGCATGCCACGATCTGGGGGTGATCGCAGAGATGCTGCCTCAGGGCCGCTTCATCATCAACAACCTTGGCGGTAAGACTCCTGTGATGGCACAAATGGCCCATGGGAACCCGGATGTTGTCAAGCATGCGCTTGTTTGTGTGCAGCGTCTGATGCTTGGAAAAGACAAGCTTGAATTCTTGTCTAAGCCTGGTGCGGGTACAAGTGTAGCAGCCAGCTAAGCAGGCGTTTCTGACCCTCCTTGGAGGTTGTGGTGGCTAGTGGTTGGTTCGATTCTGATGTTATGTTATTCTCGACAGCACAGATCAAGTTGTTTAGGTGATTGGTGAGAGCATCGTCAAGAGAGAGCAGATTCGCTGTGAGAGTGCTGTTTGGCAGGTGGACATTCAGTGCGTCAGAAGCAAGTCTGTGGCCAATAGATGTTAGTGCTATTCCTAGGTAGTGGTGAGGAAGCAGTTCAGAGACTTCATACATGTTCAGTGCTACAACGTGTAGTTTTGTAACATGGAAAAGCTCCACACGTGGGCACAGATGTGTGCACATATAACATCTCTGCGAGTACTTATGAGGTCTTCTGTATATGTAGCGCGCTGAGTGCGTCCACACAATGCATGACTGTGCCAGCGATCATTTTGCCGGCTGGAGCATCAAGAAGGCCCTCTGAGTCAACAGACGGTGTGTCTGATGCCGCCTGGTTGATGTCAGTTTCGAACTGGCCGCCGCAGCCTGACAGAAGCTCCTGGTTCGCAAACTTCTGTCGGTTTTCAGAGCCTGTTTGCGTTGGCGGCGTTGTCATAGTTCATGAGTCTGCACGTAAGTGTTCCTGACGAAATTACATCCCACTCGCTGTGGCAGGAGAAGAATACGGCTCCTCTTCTGTTGTGCTAGATGCCTGTCCTGATGACAAACTCAGGGACAGTCAGCGACTCAAGAATCCAGCATGGGTTTGCTCTTCAGAAGGAGCTGGAGGCCTTGGCTCGAAGGTCTCTAGAGGAAGTTGGTAGCAATGCCTATGCAGAGTGCGCTACCTGCTCGGCTGTTCATTTTCTGCGATGTTGATCCACCCGTTCGAGAACTGCCCGTTACAGCGTCTTTTAGACACGTATCAATTAGTTTGCCCTGTTGACATGCTATGCGACAAACTGTTGAGTTGCTTCTGATGAGGTGCCTGTGCATAGCTGATGCGCCAGCGGTGGCTATTCATCACATCCCTACAAATTCTACAGAACTCGCACGTGAACGCATGCAGGTTTGTTCGAATGGTGGAGGAGCTTGCCTGCAGAGTAGCGGTCACCAGTGAGAAGGCTTCTAGCAATGACCGACATGTGGAACAGTTCCGCTCTTTGCTGTGCTCTATTGCCAGCAATGCCTCCAGAATACAAGAAGACCGTCACGAACACCTGCTCCGGACTTTATTCAAGCTTAAGTTGTGGCTTTTGCCTGGACGGGTCCAGGAAGCACTTGCAGACCTGCTTGTGCACCTCACCTGGGTCAGAATTGGGCTCCAGGATGCCTGCATCAAGTACTTAGTAAGCAGTTTCGCTCCTCCACTCGCACTGGAAGATCGCACGCTACAGAGGGGCAATGAGAGTACAAAGGAGCCTCATTGCCCCTCTCCAGCTGAGCTGTCAGCACATACCTGCGCTCTGGGTACACTGAACAAGCTAATAATGCAGCAGCCACTGTGCACTAGGCTCGTAAACGATGCACTTGACCAGCATTTCCCCCATCGCTTCCAACCTCGCCAGCAGCTTTGTAGCCATGTTCGGGCAATGCTCCTACTAGCAGGTGTGCTTCTCATAGACATCGCAGCCCAGGCATGCCGAGCCAATCATTATGCATTATTCACTATACGAGATTAACTTTGTGTACTTCTCAACCAGCAAACCTACATGCCAGACTGCACATGGAAACGGCACAGAATTCCAACTTGCAGATGCCATGCAGAGATGCCAGCAGGAAATTTCCTTCAGGACTCCACCTTCGAAATACTGATCCGCCGCCTCGTGGAAATTGATGCTGAGATCCGTTGGGAAGGCATCGTGGAACAGCTTCGAGGTCAGGAGGACGAGGAGGTCTCTGATGGCGAAGACATCAACCCTGATGATCTGCACACTGCTGCTGCACTGCTGTATGAGGGCGAACGAATGGACGGCGTCTCTGACGGAGAAATGGACTGTGCGGGGGAGGATGGCGCCGCAAGGGTGGGCAGCTGCACACGTACCGCTGCTCTGCTGGGCACTGCAGAGGATACCCAGTTAGGTGCGTAGAACACAAGCGACTACGCTCTGTGCACTGAAAATCCACTGCTGATCCAGGCGCCTGCCCCGTTTCACTGCATCTTCCTTCAGTGCGTTGAGCCGTTGCCTAGATTGGAGGCACCTCAGTGCAAGTGCAGTGCTGGCCGCGCAGTCTGCGGTCTGTGCATTGCATGTATGAAGGTTGTGGTGAGAGTTCCAATAAAGCGGTAGATTTTTTTTCCCCAGACATGCAGTGCTAGTATACTTGGCTTATTTCCCATTTTCTGCCTTTTTGGCTTGCAAAGTGACTTCTTCATGAGTGCAGCTGACATTTGTTCATTATGTTGTTAGTGGTGGTGGTGCAGGCTTCGAGGGCCATGCCCGCCAGCATCGGCGCCGCCTGCAGCCACAGCATGCGGAGGATGACGTGGGCCCCACCTCAAGCCTGGAAATGGCTCATAGGCTGGACCCGTTGATGAAAATGTTGTTTGAGCACATGCGTGTGCGTGCACAGAAGGACCCCTCTCGCCTGTGGCGAGACTGCATGCATGTATTCGACAGCATTCTGCTGGGCAGCCAGCGCGTCAAGTTCACACCGTACGTGGTCATATTTGCCGCTCACATGACAGGTGTCGCGAACGCAAGCAAGTTTGCCGCTGATCTGGTGGCGCGTGTGTGCAACCCGGTGCGCTGCCTCTGCATTCCTCTTGCTCCACTATTGCTGTGCGCCCACTGCCGCACGGTCTATGTTGCACCCCCGCCACTGCACCTCTTTTTTTTTCCAGAAGTGTTCAGCATGTTGGCCAAGTGGTAGCCGTCGCTCAGGTCGTGCGCCTGAACTGTGCTCGAGCATAGCAACTGTCTGCCTGTTTGGGTGACCTGGGAAAGCAGCTGAGGCTTGGTGCTGTGCAGGCCGAGTCCAAGGTCCGCAGAATGACATGCGCAGCCTACTTGGGCTCTTTTCTTGCCCGCTTCGCACCTCTGCCTCTGCCTGATGTCACGTGCTGCCTCGAGAAACTCATCAGATTTGCTGCCGAGTACGCTGCAAGCACAGCTCGCTGGGGGGGGCTGCACCGCTGCGCATCCACATTGCACACCTCCCGAGAGATACCTGGGAGCACCGTACTGGGGCGTAGCTTCAGCACAGGCGCCTTTGAGGTGCAGGGGTCGAAGCAGGACCAGCATGACGTGTTTTATGCGTCGTGCCAAGCTGCGATGTACAGCGTTTGCTTCCATGGCAACTGCTTGTCTTCTGCAGCTCCCTTGTCAGGCGATGCGTCTGTCACTGCCACTGCAGAGCAATGCAGCGCGTTCCGGTCACTGGTGCAGAGCCTGCTCATTCCCTTGATGAGTTGCCCGCTGAGCCCCCTGCAAGCTTGCCTGCCAACTGTCACAGACGAGTTCATACGTACAGTTGCGCGACATGTGCTGGGGGATCTCTCACAGTTGGCCACCGCTGCGGCGCCTGGCGGCTCTGGTGGCGGCCCCCGCCGGAAGGTCCGCTGTGACACATACTTTCCGTTTGACCCGTACCTGCTGCCTCTCTCAGCCGCCGACCTGAAGGTGCAGTCCTTTTACCGCAACTGGAGGCACGGGGTTCCTGCATGCCATATGCACAGGGCGCATGCAGCAGGTGGCGGTGATGTGGAGGGCTGCAGTGACAGCGACGATGACAGCACGTCGGACGGGGACTCGGATGAAGAGGATGGTGGCATGGTGGGGAGCATGGGAACTGGGAAATCGCTCGACGCACCCACCCTTGCGTCCTCAGCGGACAAGCTAGGCGCTCAAGGCAAGTTGGTGAACCCGTTTGCAGGTGCCCCCAGAAAGCATGTTGCAATTGTGAGGTGTGCAGCTGCTGACGAATCAATGGGAACCAGTCCCCCATCAGATGGCTGTGAATCGCCTGCTTATGGCAGCCTTGGGCCCACACACAGCTCACCAGGGGCCTTCCGTGCAATGTCTCTCAAGTAGTCCATGACGGCAAAGTAGGGGATCTCATTGCATTGCTCCAATCCAGTTCAGTCCTGACAAGCAGAGACAGATTCTGAGAGCGGCCCTATTCTTTGGCGCAGGATTTGAGCCCCAGGGGGTGCTTAGCACGGTTATTTTGGCAGTGTTTCACAGACTCTGGTGATCGCTTCTTTTCATGGAGGAATGTACTGTATTCGACGGCAGTGAAGCTATGCTCGGTGATCATTCTTAATCGTGACTTTAGGTTGCTCGGCAATAACCACGTTCTCAGAACGCTGTAAATGTCACTGAAAGCCTGTCAAATTGGCATCGTTACAGAAGATGTCGTCTGTGCAACCCAGAGCAGCTTCCCTCACCTAGCTAGCCAGGTCCATCGTGGCCATGTGCACTATGTTTAGCTGAGCTAATTCAGAGCCAGACGTGTTTACAAGGTATCAACAATGCAACTAGGTCATCGCAGCCTTCGAGCCTCACGCTCGGACTCCATGAGTGTCAGGATGTCCCCTGCACAAGCACGGCGTGTTGGCACAGACGACTGCCTGTTCACTACCTTTCAAGTTTGCAAGACTACCTGGATTCCAATTGGCATCGCAAGCAGACACCCCCCAACCCTCCACACATACCAGACACGTGAGAATTAAACACAGAGAATTAAAACAAACATACTGAGAACTACAAACATATACATGTCCCAGCAGCCTGGAGTAGCCCAGGCCCATGCAGCCGCGATCCTTCGGGGAGGAACAAAAATCTTAGAGCACACCACCCTCGTGCACTACAATTACAGACGTGCCAAATCTATCACGGGTTGGTATATACAATGCGGGTACAAGCCACAGAGGCGGCGTGCACCTGTTAAACATGCATAATGTTGTGCAGAAGTTCAGCAGTTGCGCACCAACACGGACTGGTCCCTTCACGTTTCTCATGATCAAGCGTGTCTGATCATCAAGGAACTTAACACGTACTTGGGTCACCTGCACATGTGTTTCTCAGTTATTCCCCTTGCCTGACCTGCTCACATGAAGACGGCAGCAGTTGTCCGTGCTCACCTGACCGCGTGAGCCAGTCCGCCCCATGACTTTGACAACAATTGCTAGCTTTGGCTGATCCTGCAACAATAAGGAGGCTTCAGGGCAATGTACATGCTTGAGACAGGCCGGCGGGGTGCTCGGGTGCACATCCAAGCGTCGAGGAGCGTTGCTGCCCTCTATAACGACACGAAAACAATTTTAACAACACATGACTCGCAAAGATTGTCTGGCGATGTGTGTCCACGTGCTGATCGGAATAACACTAGCTCGCCGAGAAAGAACGCACCATTGCGACCAACTGCACAAAAACTCAGCAACAAAAGAGGAAGGCCTGAGGTTTGCTCGTTGCTAAGTGCCCCAGGACAACTGAAGTGGTCGGTCATTTCATTGGTTGTCGTGAGCGCTTACATGACGTCATATCTGACGCGCCGCTCTGTCGCAAGGTAACGAGAGAGTAACTGTTGATTCCCTTTGCCAGTCTGTCAATCCTGCAGACAGCTGGCTTGCCAATAATGGGCAAAGGAGACGTATCCTGAGCTTTACGCTTGCTTCTTGTTTTCCCGTACCTCTAGCTTATTCGTATTCTTCAACTCCTGACTTGCATGTGGTGCAAGACAGGCAGTGCACTGAAGTTTGAGGGCTTCAGACTCTTGAGCCCACATGCTTCAATATTGAGTTGTATGGCTGGCGGTGTTTGTGAAAAGAGGGAGCTGGGTGGTGTGAATGTTGCAAGCACTACTTCCGCAGGGCCTGTCAAAGTTGACGAAGACAGCAGGCCCAGAATCTCTACTCCTACCAAGAAGAAGCACGTAAAATTGAACCGAGAACAGCAGCTGGCTGAGAATGCTGATCCAAAGGTGCCCGCTCCATGTGCTGGGCACCAGCATTGCAGTACCCCACACATAAGCAGGACAGGAGCATACTTGAGAATGGCCTCATCTGCAGGAGCTATGGTTCGTGGCATTGATGCTCCCTGCAGAGCTCGCTTCAAGAGTAAATTGTGTTGTTCAAGATCTTTCCAGTCGCTTCAACACAAGAGTCTCCACTGCAGCACCGCATATTACGTTGATTGCACCCTTTGAAGCCACAACTTCGCAACTAGAGCATCTAAGAAAGGATTTGCGCGAATTCTCAGTCGCTCAAGCACCTATAGACGTACAGCTGCAAGGTTTCAACTCTTTCGGAAAGCGTGTTCTGTACGCTGATGTAGTCAGCCCGGGGGACATTGTCCCGATGAAGACGTTTTTGGACAGTGCCTTAACAAGGAGCCGCAACTTCCTGCCCCCCTCTCGTGGGCAGTTTGTTCCGCATGTCAACGTTGCTTCCAAGAAAGTGCGGAAGGATGCTTTTGAAACTGCATGGGCAGAGTTACAGAACAAGGAGTTTGAAGGTGTTTGGCGTGCAACCGAACTGACAGTTCTGCTCTTCGAAAACAACCAGCAGTGGGTTGAAGTTGAGAGATTCCCCTTGCAGGGCGGGGCAGACGCCAGGCATTGACGTGCCAGCTAGCCAGCTAAGTACTGCTTCATGCCGAACAGTCTCAGAGTGCATCCACAGTGCTCAGCGACTGGTAGAAGACCACTCCATGTAGTAGAATTGGTTGTAGGCACACTCGTGTGTTTTCCAGGCAGACAGAGTAGACAGAACATAGAGCGACGGAGTAGGCATGCAGTACTTCAATCACGCTGATCTGGTTTCTAGGAAGAACTATGCCAGCTGATCCCCCTGCTTGTCATCTGCACCCGTTATGTGCTCCCTCCACTCGCCCGCACCATCTACGCTGCCACTGCTGCACCCAAGTGTGATTTGTTAGACCCCGTGTGGTCCAGGCGCCACGGGGTTGATCGCCGCAATCGTGTTCGCGCAGCTGCCCCTGGGATACCTTGTGCCGTAGCCCTAGAGCACCTTGCTGACCCCTGCATGGCTGTAGTACTGTAGGCAGGGACTAGTGTACCGCTCTCTGCTCTGCAGTGGCTCTGTTGGCTGCTGGTCCTCCACATACGCGCGATGCTGCAGCACATTGGAACTGTACCCTGACCAGCTGGTGTGACTCACTGCACCTACCCACCTGTGTCCACATCGAGCCCAGCCACTGTGGGTGGGGAGGTGATGGCAGGCCGCGCTGCCATGCACCTGATGCATTGTTGTTCTTTTACTGAAGTTGACAGACACAGTCGCCAGCGCCTAAATGTGGACCAGAGGCGCAAGGAGGAAAGAGGTGCCATGTAAGCACCCGCCCACGCATACACGTTGAAAGCGTGCCAGCATGCTGGCCGGACCCTCGACAGATTGCCTTTCGTGTTGCCATCAAACACATGAGTCAACATTGGCGCGCCCCTTGCAGCGCCTTCTTGATCGTATCGCTTTCTTTCATTTTGATGCGACTGCCCCTTTCTCCAGATGCCATGAGTATTACAACAAGGGCGAGCGAACATGTGTGTCCCAAGTCTCTGCAAGTTGCGAGGGAGTGGCAGCTGGACCCTCCTGCTGTCGCCTTCATGCTCTGTGAGAGCCTGTGTGTCAGAAGGTGAAGGCCGTCGATGATGTCCTGGCAGAGGCCTGCTTTCGAAGGTTGGGGGAGCTGTTATGGGCCCTGCCTCTGACCACCATTTTGATCAGAGCCTCTGCTGCTGGAGTGCCCCTCCCACAGGCCAGTGCACGATCTGCACCCTGCCATGCCCAGTGCCACCAACGACGCCATGCAGCGCGCGATGACGGGTGAACATCTTGTTCCATGGCATCAAGATCGGGAACACACACGTCACCAAATTAAGTGAGGTTGAGAATCCTTGATTGCTTCTCTGTTGAGAGGATGAATGTGTCGCAACATTTGTGGCATCAGTCACTCGATAACTGTGCTGCAGAATCTCTGCCAGACCTGTTGGTGACTGCAGCTGGCCTTTCAATGCAGAACGAGCTGTGGTAATGTCACACTGTGGGTTCATTATGTGTCGCGCTGTTTGGTGATTGCAACGCACGGTGCGTAGCTCTAGAGACCGGAGCAGTTGGTATGCTCAACACTCTGTGAAGAGGGCCACTATCACGTAGCAGAGGTGACGTAAAAATTGTCCACCATTGTACCCACGTACCACCTGTTCACTCAACCTGCATAGGTGGCTGAAGTTCTTAACGCGGACTTGGCAATTTGCAAGGAATCGCTTCTTCTATAGATTGTCAGCCTGGTGATGCATTTGCAGCTCACCATCAGTCAGAGTCCGGTGCACTCTTCGGTCTGTGTGTGATCAACAAGCCTGCAAAGATCCCAAACATTTTGTATCACAGCTCTACTCCCGTCTCCAGGTCATTCTACAGAAGGGGTCGCGCCCAGCAGGGAGTGGGCGGCAACGGTAGGGGTGCCTCAGCGAATTACAGCATCTTGTGGGCAATGCCCTGTCAGAAATAGCATGAGATTTCATCATCACTAGCACCCCTTGAAATATACTCGACGTGGCGGCCATCGCCAGGCGCTCACAAACTGGGCCATACCTGCAGCTCAGACGTTGCGAATGCTTCAGCAACATGCCTATGTACTCCCGGACTTGAAAACAGACGCAGCAGAGAGACACGCTGCATGCCCATCAAGCTTCGGGTCACTGCTGCGCAGCGTGCCTACACAACACGGACGGGACCTTTCAGGGCTGAAGATGCCTGCTGTTCGTGGTCGATCCATCTGCGCATTTCGAATGTATAGTGTTGCAACATGTTGTGCACTGACACCAAAGGAGCTTTTACATGTAATTACAGCATTAGACGATATGCATTCCATGCACGATACAGCGTATCATGTTCACCTGCACAGCCATCCCTTGATTCATACTTGCAGTTCAGATCAATGAACCCTTGAAATCGTTTCCGTTCCAAAACACGTCAGGGTGCTTGTTCAAAACGTGTTTCCCTGGTTGTTTGATACTCTGAAGATCCCTTCCCACTGCACTGGCACTTCGATTGCTGCACCAAATCTGAGCTCGCTCTCTGATATCGGGTAGGAAAGAATGCTACTTGTTGCAAGCACGCGGCAAACAAATCCAGCAATGCTGAGGTGCTCATTGTGCACCAGCAGGCACTTCAAACACACCCGTCATATCCAGTGCTCAGCCGAGATTGATGACCAGGAAGAAAGATTAGCGGCTTTGGAAGATGCTGCCAAGAAGGGGAAGAAGTTCGAACCAATGAAAGGGGCAATGGCACAAGCCAAAGGTGTACAAGAAACAGGCGAGGAGGGTGCAGGTCAAGTCGTGTGGAAAGAAGGATCCCTGCTTCCAGAAGGTTTCGATCAAATGGACCCGCTGGAGAAGGCTGGTCAATTGTGGACTGGAGAGCGGGGATTGCTGTTCTGGTTGAACAAAGCTGCATATGCTTCGGTATTTGCCATTGCTGGGGGCTGGGTGCTGTTTCGATTCGTTGGGCCAGCTTTGGGGCTTTATGAGTTGTCCAACGCGTTACCAGTCGGACCTTAGTTAAGTACATTGGTTTAGAGGATGTAAGATACTGGTGTGATGTTAGGAGCAAAATGATGTGTTGCACAGGCCCGATTCGTTCTTGTCCAGACCACTTTCGTGTGTTCACGACCGATTTCAAAGCATAGCATGTGATCAGGGCATGATTTTGCCCGGCATGGCACCAAGCCGTCTGACTCGTTGCCTGAAGTGGGGGCCTCGAACAACTGACGTTGATGTGGCCCTCCCAGCACACAAAGTCGTAATGACAAGGAGGGCCTGCTCAGTCTAGGGGAGGGGCAGCCCAGGAGCAATCGTCAACAGTATATGGCCTCACACACCTGGGCAAACAGAAGTGTTGTCCAGTCGTACGCCTGGAGATGACCTCCCTGAGTGGACTTCCAGGGGTGCCAGCAAGATATGATTAAATCTCGTGCCACTCCTGACGCTGTTATTCTGACAGGTTGCAATCAAGATGCTGTATTAAACTCGCTGAGGCACCCCCTCACCCCTACTCACACGCATGGAACTTGGACGGGGGTGTCGCATCCGTAACAGCTGCAGAAGGCACTACTGGCACTGCATCAAGAAATTCTGCTGAGAGATGCAGAGTCGCAAGTGACACAGCGATATTAAATGTTTGGGATCTGCTTGCAAGGCACAGACAGGAAGATTGCACCGGATAATGACTGAAGCGGGCCGGCGGCAAGCACATCACCAAACTCACAATCTTTCAAGGAAGCAATTCCTGGCAGTACACAACTCCGTGCTAAACACGGCCTAGCACCTCAGCAACCTGTGCTTGAGTAAAGAGGTGGTACGTGGGTGCAATGGTGGCAATGTCCACGTTCACATCAGTCACCTTCTCCTCCATGACCTGCACAGTGGCCCTTTTGTCACGCAGTGTAGCTCATACCGGCTCTTGGCGCCTCCACAGCCACACACGGAGCGCTTCAATCGCAACACAGCACAACACATGATGGCCACCTGCTGCCTTGCACCAAGACGCACTGCACTGGTTTACATTCATGTTGCAGGAAATCTTTGAGATGTATTCAATGGTATGATTTTGTGTGGTGTCTGGGACAACAGTCCCACTCGCGCAGCTGTCACCAAGCAATACAGGCTCGGAGTGCTGTATTCACGTTCCCCCCTTGGTTGTACACATAGAACACGGCTGGGATCACAACATCAGGAAGAAGGTTTGCTTCCTTTCTGGCCAGCAACAACTCAGAGGGCTGCTGGCTGATGCAGGCAGAAGCCGGCTCTCACCTGCTTCAGTACCGTCACAGCAAGCGTAAGTGCGTCTTGCAAAGAGATGTCTTTGCTGTATTTATCTTGTAGCAGGGACTGGGCACCCTCAGAGCCACTGCCAATCGCCTTGGCCTCGTACCGCACGTACGTGCCAGATGGGTCTGCATGGTACAGCACGTAGCCCCCCTCGTCCACTCCTCCAACCAGAAGGGCAACTCCGAACGGACGGCTCTGCACACGCTCATCACGACTGAATCACCATCAGAGCCGCTTGGTTCGGTGGTTCATGCCACGCATACATGTTGCTCCCACCCTCCTCATTGCGGAGATTGGTAGGTCAGGAAGTGACGGCATTGAATTATTGACAATTTGCATTCTGTGACATAGACGAAAGTTGTGGATAGCTGTTCCCGTGGAGAAGTGGCATACCATGCTGTCCTCCCCGTCTTCCCCGAACCTGAGAGCCAAATCACACAGAGATTGAGTACAGGACTCAACGGGCATCTCCTCATTGTATGTGAAGCGATGCATCTGCATTGAAGCGGTAAGACTTCGGGTCAAAGCTAGCATGAGGGTGCAAAGAGCATCATTTAACCATCTCTGAATTCACAGCCACGTCCATCCAAAGCATAAACACGTTCCAGGATGATGATGTGACCTGATCCAAGTGCCACGTACCTGTGTTTCTACTCTCGCGTGCTCTATGAGAGTTCTCGAGTCTGCAGAGAGACCACTGTTGGCACATGCTATGTGCGAATCGATCTCAGCGATCTTGTCAATGCTTCGAGGCTCCTGCGTGGCAAACAATGTCGGGATAGTTCAAATATGAATTATGTCGCATCTGCATGGGCTGAAAAACTTCGAGTCACCGTGGGGTCGCCTGTGACCATCAGGTTCAGATGAAGTGCAGGGCAGGCATAAACGCACCAACAACTTGGAGGTGATCCGCTTCTCCACCGCCAGTACTACTCCCTCGGTAGTACACACACCCACCGCTGTCGATCCAAGCTGCAGACGGTTCAGGTTCGTTGACAGTGGTGGACATCATGCTACGTAGCCACCTGAACATCAGCTTCTACTGCTCAGCACACCTTGATTGCTTCTATCGCATATTCAACCTGAAACAGCCTGCCTTCTGGACTAAATGTATTGACTCCACGGTCGTACTCTGATCGGGTCAAAAACATGGTGAAGGTCCACGCAACACACGAAGACCGGAGGCACTGGCACATACAACAACGCTCCGACTACAAACCTGCAGAGACGTCAACAGCTATTGTAGTCTATACATGGCATGATCGCGAACGATTTGGGAGGCTGCTTCACAGCATCCATGCATGCGTGTCATTTCTGCACACTAAACTTCATCTTCTGCGCAGAAAGAAAGTCTGCAAATTAACCATATAAAGAGCTTCACTTCTCAGAGCAGATAATCGCGCACTCAAGGATGCAATCAACATGGGGGAGTTCCACTACGAGTTCTTCGGGCCGGTGGGCACGTTCTGTTGCACCTGTGGTCTCCCCATCGTGATATACGGTTTACAATTTCTATCAAACACAAAGAGTTGCTTACAGCTGCACCCTTTTACGTTTCCTACCGCGGAAACACCTCACTGCTTGCTTAGTTGGGAGGGCATCGCTGTCGCGTACACCTGGTTTATTTGGCACCTCTTGCTTCACGTACTGCTACCTGCGAAAGAGAAGGCAGGTGTTGTTGAACCTGATGGTGTACGCTGGCTGTATAGACTCAACGGTACTGCCCACGCCCACACGATGCTACCCCACAACAGCAACCACATCGCTACCTCCCCACACAGCGACTTTCTGCTCTATCATACAGCTACAAACCCCTTTCTCTACCATTTACACTGTGTTTCAGGTAGACACACCGAGGTAACACAACTCTCAGCATGCACGACACTGTGCAGGCCTACAGAACTTCCTGCTGACGTACCTGCCACTCGTCTGGTTTAGTTTCGTGGTCCCAGTCATCCCACTGTCATGGGTTGCCAATCATTTTCTCGAGGTGCTGTCCGGGGCCACCATCCTGGCAGTGTGCCTGGCAGTGTCACTATACTGCGCATCCTTCATGGGGAGCAAAGTTCTTGCTGATTCGGGAACATCTGGCTTCTTCACTTACGACTTCTGGATGGGCAGAGAAATGAATCCAAGGACAGGACGTGTCGACTGGAAGGAGTTTTGTGAGCTCACACCAGGCCTCATTGCATGGTCGTGCATCAACCTGGCGTTTGCCCACAAGCAGTTTACAGAACAAGGGCAGGTGTGGAGCAACACAGCATTCTGCTACATTCTGCTTTGCTTGCCACCCATTCCCGCTTCCAGTCCAGCCACATGATGCCATCAGCGGCGCATGCGGCTGTTATGCTGCTGTGGCCGCCCACTATGCCCTTCCCCTCGCTATGTCGATACAAGTACCCTGTATGCAGCTGTTCTGCACTCTGGACCGCCAACATGTCACTGTGCCTGAACCTTATGGGCTACCTCTGTGCCCGAGCACCGTTTCACCACCTCAAGGCAACCTCTCTCATCCTCTGGGTTAGCAGCCCTCTTCTTCAATCCCACAAGCATGCATGGGCAACCATACACAGCATCCATCTGCAGCCCTGCATGCAGCAGCAGCAGCATGTTTGCGCCACACAGAGCCTGTGCGCCACCGGCTGGTCCTGTTTAGGTGCAGAGGGGTGCAGGTCATGAGGCGGCGCAAGCGAGTCGTGCTGTTGCAGGTGAGCACAGAGATGGTGATGATCAATGCTTTCCAGCTACTGTATGTGCTGGACGGCCTCTGGTACGAGCCCTCCATCCTGTCCACGATGGACATCACCTCGGAGGGGTTTGGCTACATGCTGGCGTTCGGCGACCTGGTGTGGGTGCCCTTCACGTACTGCCTCCAGGCCAAGTACATCGCGGAGCATTCACCGGTACTGCTCCCATGTGTTGTGTCCGCAGCCGCTGTTTGTACGTGTTGTTTTTTGCCTGCAAGATAGAAGGTTGTATCAATTATACAGCACTCTAATTTAGTTACGTACTTTGGTTTCTATTAGCTACCTCAAGAGCAGCATTGTCCCTGTCTCTGAATGTGCTCCAGTGGTGACCGTATGCCACATCCCTTCCATGGCCGTCCACAGCGGCACATCGCTCGCCCACCTGGGCATCTCTGTGACTCAGCTCTAGCTCCTGCTCCTTGCTTGCATGCACGCAGCTGTGCAACAAGCGGCCGTCAACCTGATGCAAGTGCATGTTGCAGGTGCTGTCACAGCCGATGATTGCAGCAGTGTGTGCGCTGCAAGTTCTCGGCTATGCGACGTTCCGCGGGGCCAACACGCAGAAGGACACATTCCGGAGGGACCCTGCGCACCGCAGCGTGCAGCACCTCAAGACTTTGCAGACTAAGCGGGGCACCAAGCTGGTTTACTCTGGCTGGTGGGGCGTCGCGCGGCACATCAACTACACAGGCGACTGGATGATGGGCCTCGCGTGGTGCATGTGTACAGGGGGCGGCTGCGTGGTGCCGTACTTCTACGCGGCATACTTTGCAGTTCTGCTGCTGCATCGTGAGCAGCGTGACGATCATGCGTGCCGGCTGAAGTACGGGGCTGACTGGGACCGGTACTGTGAGCTGGTGCCATGGCGGCTGATCCCGCATGTGTACTAGCCACTAGAGGATGGCTGGAGGGTGTTGGCGGGTTGTTGTGGGCATTCGAGGGTGCCTAGCCTTGCAGCTTTTCCTGATTGGTATCCGCCTGGCTGTAGATGTAGCACGCCACGCTCAGCAAAGTGGCTCGAAGTTTATCCTGATGGCAGGAGAGGGCGGTGCCTGTTAGGCGGCCGAGATGCTGCTGCCCGCACACAGCACAACGCTGCAACAGTATGCAATGCTGGCCGTGGCGCCAGGCTAGGGGAGTAGCTACTCGCATATGACAAGCGATCGAGGCTGTTGCGGCAAGAGTGGGCGGGCGCCGCCGCAGCGCCTCGTGATGTGTCCTGTGGCAGTTGCTCCAGCTTTCTATTGCATTGCCCTGTCAGTGTGGACGCCGCTGATTTGCTGTGAGGGGGAGGGGCCGTTGTGAGTGCATGCAGCGGAGGGTGCCCAAGGCTGCTGTTGAAGCTGGTGTCAACATTTGATGAAGCTATCCTGGTGGCAGCGAAATGTTTTGCTGTTCCTGTTCGGATGTATGCATTGAGTGTTCCTTGGTAGGAGACAGTATTCGCATAAGAACTAGTGGCCACAGTTCTGCATAGGACGCAGTTCTGCATAGACTGGGAGGTGCTGGTCTGCACCAGGCTTCCCCCAGCGCACATCTGAGTTGTGTTGCTCAGCACATGGACTCGAAACTCGAGGGGCAGGAACGTACATGTCTGATTTCGAACCGGTGTCTCACACTTTGATTGTTGTGACTTGTGTTATGTCGCACTATGTCCAGGAACCATGCACATATCATGCATGAGCAGCTTTTGTATTGGTGCCAGTACTCCTATGTTACATACACAAGTGGTGGATGTTTTGTGTTAGTTGATTTTGGCTATTTGGGTGCATGCCTATTTACTTTTTACAAACCTGAAAGGTAGTAAATAGGCATGAACCCAAATAGCCAAAATCAACTAACACAAAACATCCACCAC
>JAUMHD010032206.1:2502-21327 GCA_032359135.1 Ulvella scutata | reverse complement strand
ACCGACCAGCGCCGCCTCGAGCTCTGCGGCCCCTCCACCACCCCCTGCGGGGGAGCCGTGGTGTCGGTGCAGGTGCCTGCCGCTGGCATCGCCATCCCCGGGCCGTGGATGGTGTTCGGTCTCAACCAGGCTGGCGTGCCGAGCGTGGCTCAGATTCTTGTGGTATGATCAGCTTGATCCGGGATGATCAGATTGTGTTAGATGTTGCTGCGAATGCACAGTCAGCAGCTTTGGACCTGGTGCTGTGAATTGTTGGGCAGTGAATACCTGGAAATTTTTTGATTAAGGTGTGCAAATGTTCAGAACTAGTTGATATTCAGTAGTCACTGAAGATCAAAGTGAGCGCCTTTTTTTCTTACGATGATGAATGGAGGAAAAGCATGGTGTTGAACTCAACATAGGTGAGTCATACTTTCACACTTTGAAGTTCACAGCACTTCATGCTCAGGGAGTGAACTATGAAAACGTAAGCCTTCAGCTGCCGAGGCATTAGAGAGGGAACTGCTGTTGTAAGAGCACTTTATAGTTTCTTTACAAGTCTCGGCGGTCAAGACCGTATTGGATGTGAATTGTTGTATTTGAATGGCACGGTGTTCTTGCGGCTCATCAAGAGTTGTTCCAACAATCCTCATGATCAATAAGGACGCAATGTCAAATATGAACCTGCTGCAAGGACATTGTTAAAGGTGGATGAGAGTCTGAGTGCATCATGGTGCATCATGGCGCGCGCCGTACCTTGAGGACATGCGTCGCTGCGAAATTGCGACACGAGCCACAAGTAAAAACAGGCACACTGCGAGACGGCAGTCAGTTCAAGGGGCAACAAGTGAACTGTTATATACTGTTCGGTGCATGATACTGCTGCCCGCAGAAACGAGACTCTGCCTTGTGCACATGTTCGTGTTACACATTTGAACTGTGTCGCCGATTTCTGGACCCCCATGGGGCCCCCATGCGGCCGCAGATCGTCCTCTATACTATTATAGCTCGTTCGTTGCTATGTAAGAGTATACAAGCTCGAGTCGGACATGTTCTGTGGGTATGCCGCGGCAGCACGCCCATGTCCGTTGTACTTATCAGCATGGCGTCATGCCAGTTGTGGTCCAGGTTAGAAGAGAATCTTAGTAACGGCGGGCCGACACATGCACTCGTATACATCTGGGGTATCGCTAGCGGCTAGCGTACCCACTCTTACAATTTTATGATTATATCTGATGAAAATATCATAACATCTGATCAACACGGAACCACTTCGCCTTAGATTCCATGGTCGACTCAATTCAACTCTGCCGTCATCCATGCCCAGCTTGTGCGCAAGGGAGTGGAAAGACGAGCACGCAGACACAATAAAAAAAACGCAACTATTAATTCGTTTTGAGGGGTGGGCAAGGGCGACTAAAGCCCCACGCAGGAAATCTCGGGCCCCGAGCTCGGGGTGAACCGTTGAAAGCACATTAGTCTGCAAACATAGCGCCGTTCGCCCTCAGAACAATCATTCTATTCTCACACAGACGTCGTCTTTCAATTGGTGGCATTGCTGGGGCGACATCCGGCTGTTTCGGGGCGAGTGTTTGGGGACCGATAATCGTCGGCGCGCCGACACACTCACGCGAGGGTGGTACGGTACTATACGGTCACATACGTACACGCCCCTGCAAACTTGAGCACAGAATACACAACAACGCTGCTATCAGCGACGGATCAGTAGTGCATGGTCATTTATTGCACTCTGCTACATGCTTCGACACTGCTTGTTCATCTTCCTCTTTGCCCCCTATTGTCTGGTCCAGCGTGGCCAACGCGTTGGCTTATACTTATGTGTTCTGGAAGTCCCCCCCTCCACCTTGGTCTTACCTTGCCCGCGAATACGTGCCAGCCAGGCGCAGAGACCGGTGCAGTCCGATTCCAGTGGGGGGGTCGGAACCTGGGGGGGGGTTTCTACCGGGGGCCCGTGAGGGAGGGCATCCGAGGGTTGGGTCTCCTCCTCATCGTTAATGGCCGCCTGCACGTCATGCATGATGAATGCAGGCGATAGAGTGCATGCATTCGGCATCATTTACTGTGTGACACCGCTTCAGAGGGCAAGGGAGTGGGCGCGGGCAGGTGTGCTTCAGCTGAAGGCCACAGGATGCTGTGCAGTTATGAGGGGTATGTCTGAGACATGCTGACAGAGATGAAACTTCTGCACAGCTGAGAGTGCCTGGTACCGTAGCTGCAGTTTTACAATTTCTCACGCATTACAGACACAACAATTCGATAAAACATTTCGCAGACCACGAAGGTAGTGAAAAGGCATGACCCCATATATAGCCAAAGCAACCTCTCAGCAACTAGCGAATCAGTATCAGCATAGGTGGTTTGGAAACCCTTGCGACATGCTGACAATGTTCCTGGATGTGGCAGATTCTAGAGTCCGAATAGTTTCCTGTACTGGAATCTTATGACGTGGTTCGTAGGGCGTGGCTGTGGGGGCCAAAGAGATAGAACGGAGAGAGATCGAGGCGTGCGCGTCTTTCTGTGCAAACTTGATATGATAGATGGATAGATGACGGGAGAGTAGGCCGTGTTGGTGCACCACGATAGCATAGATGGGCATTTTGGCTACATAGAAAAAAGCAGTTCATGTTTGCTTGTTGTACTGCCAAGGCAATATGTACACAAGTTCAAGGCTGATTGAATCACTGGTGGGGCGCACCGGGCTGTTGGGCAGCGCTTGGCTTGGCTGCGAACCGCTGGGCGAGGGCGTGGCAGGGGAGGGGGCTGTGGATGGCGCGTCCGCAGGGGAGGGGGCTTGGGTACTGGGGGCGGCAGCAGAGGGGGCTTGGGGAGTGAGGGTGGCAGGAGAGGTGGTAGCCACAGAGGCTTCAGGGCAGATGATGTATGAAGTCCTGGTTGGGTCAGAGATGGCGGGCAAGTCAGCGGGGACGTTCTTGAGGAAGCAGAGGCCGCCATCCGCTATGCCATCGTCCAAGCGCATGGACGCGTTGCAGTCGGGGGTGGCCATGCACCGCTCCAGGCACTCTTCATTGCTCGCTGAGAATGTGCGTGGAGCCGGAAGGTCGCCCCCCACCAGGTCCCTGTCTGCTACAAACTGCCCGCATGGAATGACCTCACCATCCACTGGCAGGGGGGTGGCGGGGGCTTCGGCCACAGTTGGAGCATCCACAGGAGTGGGGACTTCAGCTGTCGGGGTGGCAAGCGGTGGAGAGCCTTCACGGCAGATGATGTATGAAAACCTGGTTGGATCAGAGATGGCGGGGAAGTCAGCGGGCACGTTCTTGAGGAGGCAGAGGCCGCCCTCATCTATGCCGTCATCAAACCGCGAGAACGCATTGCAGTCGGGGGTGGCCATGCAGCGCTGCTGGCATTCTTCAAGGGTCGCTGAAGGAGTGCGTGGAACTGGCAGGTCGCCCCCCAACAGGTCCCTGTCAGCTACAAATTGCCCGCATGGAATGACCTCACCGTTCACTGGTGGGGGGGTGGCAGAGGGGTCCGCGCACATGATATACGATGTCCTGGTTGGGTCAGAGATGGCGGGGAAGTCAGTAGTCACGTCCTTCAGGAAGCAGAGGCCGCCTTCCTCTATGCCGTCATTCAGGCGCGTGAATGCATTGCAGCCAGGGGCGTCCTCGCAGCGCTGCTGGCACTCCTCATTGCTGGCTGAGAAAGTGCGTGGGATTGCAAGGTCAGCCCCCACGAGGTCCTTGCCGTCTACAAATTGCCCGCAAGGAATAACGGCAGCCTGGCAGTCAGCGCACAGCTTGGGTGACAGCACCGACGTGGGGTCCAGGCAGCCAGTGGTTGGGCCTGATATCAGCAATCCCAGGGAGGTCTTGGTGGGGGAGAATTTGGCACCAAAGTTGGAAAGCTTGCAGAAAGCCACAGCGTATTCCTCCTCCCACTGCACGGAGCTGGCGCGGTACGTGTCAATGATGGGCTTCACGTTGTCCAGGACGTTTCTGATGAGCTGGTGGGAGTCAGTGGGAACCCGCGTGGTGCAGAGGGCCGCAACGTTGTCGCCCTCATCGCAGTAGCTGGCACCCAATCGGTAGGCCCTGTTCCAGTCGCAGTCGAAGTAGCCGTATGGGAAGAAGCGGCTGGTGCCCTGCACACCACACACCGATGTTGGCTGTTGGGCGGTGCTTGCAAGGTGAAGGTTTGTGCGCATGGGGTACTCCCCCACACGGCTGCCTGGGCTTGCTTGCTCCATGCACTGATGCAGCGATGCACCGCTGCCATACCACTGCAACCCCTTGACATCAGCCGCTGTCACTGCAGATGGGCTGTGATCGTGCAACAAGTAGTGCAAGGGCCGCGATCGTGCAGCAAAGACGGGACACAGAGTCCTCTGCATCTTTGAGGTGCATGACGATCATGTATCTAGAACTCACATGCACCGTACTAACAATCCTCCCACATGCAACATACTAACAATCTAAGTTATTAGCACTAGGCGACACTTCAAGTACCAGAAACATCCACTTCTCTTCTTCGTGTTGGTGTGGTTCTTTAAGGAGGGCGTACGACTATGTTCTCCCCCCCCCCTCCCCCAAAGCACCAGAACTTGCTTTCAGGGTTCTCCTCGCAGGTGGCGCACGTGTGGCCGCAGCATGGCGCAGCAGTGGCGGGGTCGGGGTTCCACAAGGCCTCCTGCCAGCCATCAGAAAACACTCCAAGCCTAAACTCTTGTTTCAAAGGCCTCACTCCCTTCTCTTGAATGGCGGGCACCGCGTCACGCATGGCCTGCGTGCGAAGGGCGCGTCTTTTCCAGCTGACAAGGTATTGGCGGGTGCTTGAACTGTTCGGTGAGATGATAAGCATTGAGATGAGATGAGATGAGACTAGAAGAGCGCAGTGCAGCATGAGGGGCGCCACTGGCCGCCCACCTGACTGCTACAGGCTGCCGAGCACGGGAGGTGGGCGAGCGCGCAGGCGCCTCAAGGCTGGCAGGGTTTCTGTACCAGGGAAGAGGCCTTAGGGTTCTTGCAGAATGGCACTACAGGGCACCATGAGGTGCACACAGGCTGCTGGTGTTCTTCCGCAGGCTCCCTCCCCAAACGCGCCATGCATGCTCACATCAGGTGGTGCACAGTCATGCGTATGTACTTACGTGATCATGTATGCATGATGTACCGTAACAAGCCGGCAATGCATGAGCAGGTGGCAGGCAGGCACGCACGTCGCACTCCAACATCTCGCCCAGCACAAAGCCCTCCATGCTGCTCCACGAGCAGGAGGTGAAGTCCGTGTCCTGCTCTGCGGTCAGGGGCGTAGGCCTGCCCTGTTCAGGAGCAATTTGTGTGCAGGTACCTGAGGAGACGTCCTGCATGCAAGCTTGTGCAAGTGACATGTGGGAGGAACAGAAGTCACGGGGGAAAAGTGGCAACAGGGCCGCCCACCAGCTCCTGGCACTGTTGTCAAACACGGTGCAACAGTTCACTTGAACCACATCTGCAAAATTCAAAATTCAAACATGCAAATTCAAACTGAAATCGCCCAGGTTGCATGCATTTTGAATTCAGTTTGAATTCAAACCAAATTCGACCATTTCGAACTTATAGTTCAAATCAACCGTTTGTGGCTGTATGATGAGCACTGGGCGTGGCGGTAGGCGCACCTGCCAGTAGTGGTTGCCCCACTTGAACATGCGCTGTGTGCCGCCGGTGCCGAGGCAGGTGCGGTCGGTCATGCCTGGCAGAGTGGCGGGCTGCTGGCCGTCAGTCATGCAGTTCTGCATCTGCATGTTGCCGTGCGCGCCCATCAGCGCCGTCACGTCTCTCTGGGTCAGCCTCAGCCTCTCCTCTGTGACATTTGAGTTCAGGTCCTGCATGCATGCACATATCCCACAACAAGAATCTTCTCGATGTGAACTCCCAGCGGGAACATGCACAAGTTCCACAACACTCAAAAATGAACGACCAGAAAGCCCAGCTTTGCCAAGCCACGTTTTCAGGCAAGCATGGTCAGAGTGGTTTGCATGATCAGTCCAGAGCATGCACGCCATGCATGTGGTGCTGCATCAGTGAAACCCATGGTGGCCATACAAGGTGTGTGAATGTGGTACACTGCGATCCATTGGAGGCTGCTGCAGAGCGTACCAATGCACACATACCTCCCCATACCTCCAACACACAAGCAGAGGAAGGTATGGGGAAGGCCCGGGGGGGGCAAGGGGGGCGCACCAGCAGCAGGTTTGCGTACACCTCTGGAATGCGGGTGTGGGGAGGCCTGATGCGGTCTGTGCGGCTGATGTGGATGTTGTCTGGCGCGTCAGTCGGTCGCACGTAGTCCTCCCTTCCCACCTGCATGCAACACAACTCGTTCCTTTCGGACCTCAACGCTTACAACACCTGCATGCATGAACTCAATCTCGGCGGCTGGGCTCCGTGGCCTGCTGTGAGGGGGCTGTGGCACCCCCTCCAACACCACCTAGCATCGTCAGCACGCGCTGAAAGGGCTTCCTGCTTCGCAATAGTACATGGACCGTGCTCTGTGGTTATAAAACACAGCCCCATGGTTGGGGGGGGGGGCAGGGGGGGTGCGTACGTAGAGGGGGAAGGTCTGGGCCTCGCAGTGGGAGGGGATGTCCACAGTGGCCTGCATCCTTGCGGGGCACGTGGCAGCAAACACTGTGAGGATGTCAGCGTGGGAGGCTCCGTGGGCGGCTGCCATCTGCACACAGGCCCTCCTCAGCTGCCTCTGGCACCACCTGCCTGCGCTTGTGGCCACTGCTCACAGCCGCGCCGTGCACTGCATGCTAACAGTGATTGCAAGATGTGCACAGAAGTGGGGAAGGGAAGGGGGGGTAGAAGGCATTCGCCTCTGGGGAGGGGGGGGGAGCACACCTGCACCATGACATGGCGGGCCACTCGGACAAAGCCACGGCCGGCGTTCTGCTCCATGGCAGTCTCCTGGGTGTCGGTGAAGATGGAGCCATCAGAGCCCGCCAGTCCAGGGAAGATGGATTCGATGCTGGTTAGGTTGAGCCCACCCTGGTGGGCCACGATGTCGTGGAACCAGGCGCGGATGGCCATGGTGCACAGCCTGGGTTCAGCGTCGGTGAGCGCGTAGACGTCTGCCACGACCGAATTCCAGTCTACTGTGGTGGGGTTGTATCCGCCCTGCACTGGGGTGATGTCGTCCTTGGCTGGGCACGTGTGGCCACCGTCGCCGCGGCACTCGCCGTTGGCTGTGATGGCGTAGAAGCCCAACACGCATGCCAGCGTCAGCACAGAGTGCCGGAGGGTTGCTTTAGCAAACATCGGTCTTCTCTTTGAAATTGTCAGGTGACCCTGCAGCTGCACCGCACAGCCTGTTCTAGATCTGTTTCGGCGGCAGACGGCTGGGGGTGCCGGAAAGACGACAAAGCCCTTGGAACACCCTGCTCGAAAAACATTGCAACAGGGAAACAGTTTGTGTACAGGACGATGGTCTTGTTCAGCGGCAAGGAAGTGCTACTTCAAGTCGAGGCTTAAAGCTTTCACGAGAGAGCATGCTTGATGCGAATCTGAACCACCACACATACGACATTGTCATTATTCGCATTGCTAAGTACCGAGAGCTTGCAAATTTTCGACGCAATCCCTTTTCGAGTTACTAGCGCGCGCTCACAGTCGATCGTCCTGTGCAGTCTTGACCCATAGTTGCACTATTTCGTCTGCTGATTCCCCCATGAAGGCACTTCACAGCTTGATTTCGAACAATGTTACAAAATATCTCTGATGCATCACTTTGCCAGTGATTCGAACAGAGGCGTTCAGTGCATCACAAGCACAGGCACCCATGACTGCCACCGCTGTGGCCACCGCCAGGTGCTCAGCTCATGGTGAACAGAGAGTTGTTAGAGGTGGGTGGTCATTGAGATGTTTACAGTGGGTCTACGAGATCGGGCATGCGTGCGGTGCTTCGATTGCACAGAAGCTGCTGCGTGGGCCTACGGCACGTCGGCTGCCGAAACACACCCCAGAACCATTCACGTATTGAAGAAAACAGAGGTTGAACTTTTGTTTATTAAACCAAGGCATGGCAAGCGCCGCATGCGACCGACTGGGGAGGACTGCACAACGTTCAGTAAATTTATAGCACTGCGCAGCATGCCCATGTCGTTCTGATCCAAAAGGACCATGCGAGGAGAGCCGGACGTTACAACCACAACTTCAAAATCTTGACGCTCGATACACCTCTGCTGTGGCGTTCGCATTTGCCACACTGACCGACGGAACAGTGTTTTGCTCGGACAAACCAGCCGGGCTGCCCAACATACAAACCGCTCAGAAATGTGCGTGCGTGCCTTGGACTTGGTACTCAGGGCGCTCAAGCTACAGGAGGGTAAGCCAGGGAGATGAAATCCTTCAGGTGCGTCGCAGCAACCACTGCAGTTCCACGCACTCTGATGTCTCTGCTACTCGCTCTGCGAAGTAAAGTGGCGTTAAATTCGCAACAGAGTGCTCTGTTCTTTGTGTTGCCCTAGAATTGCCGTATGGCTGCGATTTCGAATGATATCAGCACTATGCATGTATATGTATACCTATGAATAGGTATGAACACTGGAAGAATTCTAAATGGATCCCCGCGCCCCCGCACCACAGGATTCGAAGAGCTATCTAGCAAGTTTGCACACATTGCTAGCTATATGCATGGCATGCCCATGCATGCAAAACCTTGCTAGCTATTGTAGGTATATGCATGGCCACCCAAACGTGAACTGACTCATCGATTTTGAAACCCCAGACACCGATGGAATGACGCCTGCGCTCCGACAGCCTCCTGGGAAGCAACCCACAAGCGCTCTGCGTATCGGGCATGGGCAAGATCACACGCACTGTCAGCAGGGACCACGCTGCAGAGAGACAGCAGCACTGCAGGGGAAATACACGCCACCCGGGTCCATGCTGGCTCGCCGCGGAAGAAAGTGATACCGCAGGCACTATTGTCCACAAGGCAGGCGGCCAGCAACAAGTCGTAAAAAGGGTGCACAGGTGTCACAGGCACAGCCCCGTGTCGCCACTTCTGGGTGGTAGAGGGCCCAACACCTCCTTCCAGCGATCACACGCGTGGACACGCCGGATTCCAGTTTTTCGTGCAACACATCTGAAGCACATCAGCTGTCTGTGAGGTGAGTGAATGTCATATTGCTGACACTCGGGACTGTTGAGCTGCTGCACTTCGAAAGGCACATCGATGGCGGGGCAGCTCCCACAAGAGCGGCGTGAAGGTCATGAAGGGACAGTCCTGTTATGTAAACACACACGCCAACTGCTCGCACAGTGCTATTAAAAAATGCTCCAAATATCGGAATGCAGCAGGCAAGTAGCAATGAATTGTGGTATAAAAGTTTCGATAGACTGCTCAGGTCTCCCTAGGGTTTCAAGTGTTCTCCTGAGCTCGACCAACGATAATCTTGTCGAGGCGTCCTACTCGTGACAGTGCGACTTCTGTGCTCTGAGATCGGTGCACGGTAAGGTGTATTTCAAAAACCAGAAGACGAGTCATGTGACATACCAATCAGGTTTTGCTGTTGGTTCTTCTCAGAACTTTCCCAGACGGAGAGAGACACACCCTTTAAAAGGCGTTTTACAACAGAAATCGGCTATAACGGTAGTTTGTAGCTCTACTCGTCAGCCTCACACCCTCAATCATTCTAGACCAACCAAACCTTACAAACCGGAAAGGCAGTGAATGGGCATGAACCCAAATAACCAAAGCCAACTAACACAAATCATCCACCAACAAAACCTGATATCACACGGACTGAGCAGCATGGCAGATGTGCTCTACACCACAGAAGCCCGCGCACCCTCACACATGGCCACATGCATGTCGTCTTGCACACACCAACCCTGCCCGCCACCTCATCACCAGCAACATCACCACTCATGCACGACAAGGAAGCATGAACTCATACACGACAAGGAAACATAGCGGGGCACTGAAAGGTACTTGCTCGAAACACACTGGTACAACATACAAAGCAGCACGCGCATTCAGGGGTTTGCGCCAGGAAGCTTCTCTCCCTGCTCCCGCCACACCCTTGTAGCCACTGCATGCAATCTCCACACACACCACAACCTGAACGCGGCATGCTGGTCACAGCTGCATGGAAGCCCGAAAACGAACGCAGGCTCGCGCCAAACCTTTAAACAACACTTGCCAGTGACGTCACATCGCACATCAGCCACCACCACCACCACACACCCCGCCCCAGCGCCCACATCACGCCAAGCAGGGACCTGCAAACCGCTTCCAGAACACCGTGTATTACTCCAACTCGCTACATGCTTATATGCATATGGAATCATGACCTTCTAGAAGCTTCAAGCGGCTCTTGCAGTGCACACATGCATCCGGCAAGCGGGCCTGGAGTCCCTGAAGGGGTTTACATGCCAAACTGTGCCAGCCATGCGCAGAGACCGGTGCAGTGTGATGGCGGTGGGGGGGCCGGGGCCTGGGGCGGGGTTGCGACCGGGGGCTCGCGAGGGAGGGCGTCCAATGGTTGGGTCTCCTCCTGCTCCACAATCACCGCCTGCATGTTATATGTTATGCATGCTCAGTGCAGGCGACAGGGTGCATGTATTCGGCCTCATTGGCGGTATGATGAGGCTTCAGAGGGCAGGGGGAGAGCCCCAGGGTGTGTGCGCTCCGGCTGAAGGCCACATCATGCCGCGGAGGTTTGGGTGCTGCGTGTGCGGCAAGCACAGACAAGGTAGATTAGATAACCTTTGTTTCAGACACAGTATATGCATCAGAGTCACGATGCACCGCACTGCGTTAACTAGTACTCGGACCAACATGACTGAAAACGGGTTGCAAACAAACAGAATAAACTAGTTGAAATGTGATTCGTGGACTCAGAACCTGCCCCACTCGAGATATGTTTTCGTGCACACAGGGGTATTAGTAAGCATGGCTCTGCAGTAGCATGAACAGAAGTCATGTTTATAAAAGCTATGGTATGCTATGTTGCTGAGCATGCGCATGCGCTACATCAAATCCTCATACATCAAGCATGTGCGGACATGTTCCAGGGGGCAGCGCAACAGGCTTCTTTGGATAGGAAGCCTTGCGGTGGCAGGCGGAAAGCAAGAGAGGCAGGCAGGTGCAAACGTTTGGTGGGTGCGTCGTACTGGGAGTGAGGGGTTTGCAGGGGGGAACGGGAAGAACAATGGTGGGGAGGGGTCTGCCGGTGGAGGAGGAGGGGGGGGTGGCGTCTCCTCCACAGGTGCAGGGGCGGGTGTGGGGGGGGTTGTGGGGGGCGTGGAAGGGAAGAACAACGGTGGGAAGGGCTCCATTGGCGCAGGGACCGGTGCTGCTCGCGCTGGCGGCGGCGTCAGAGGGGTTGTCGGCGGCGGAACCGCCCCAACGCCGATTGAATCCGATGGGTTGCAGCCGGGCATCTGGCAGTCGGTGCACTGCTTGGGGGACAGCACTGCCATGGGGTCCAGGCAGCCAGAGGTTGGGCCTGATAGCAGTGGCGCCAGAGACGTCTTGGTGGGGGTGAAGTTGGCTCCAAAGTTGGAAAGCTTGCAGAAAGCCACGGCGTAGTCCTCCTCCCACTGCACGGAGCTGGCGCGGTACGTGTCAATGATGGGCTTCACGTTGTCCAGGACGTTTCTGATGAGCTGGTGGGAGTCAGTGGGCACCCGCGCGGTGCAGAGGGCCGCAACGTTGTCGCCCTCATCGCAGTAGCTGGCACCCATTCGGTAGGCCCTGTTCCAGTCGCAGTCGAAGTAGCCGTATGGGAAGAAGCGGTGGGTGTCCTGCACACCACACACCGATGTTGGCTGTTGGGCGGTGCTTGCAAGGTGAAGGTATTTGTTGCACGATCACAGCCCATCTGCAGTGACATCGGCTGATGTCAAGGGGTTGCGGTGGTGTGGCAGCGGTGCATCTCTGCATCAGTGCATGGAGCAAGCAAGCCCAGGCAGCCGTGTGGGGGAATGCCCCGTGCACACACAGTGCAATGCACCTGTTAGGCGCATGGCATGCATGTATGCATCACTCACATGCATCATGTTACCAATACTCTCATGCTGCTAAGCCACTTAGCACCATGACACACTTCAAGTAACACAATCATTGCCTTCTCCTGTTCGTGTTGGTGTGGCTCATGAAGGCAGGCCGCACTTTGATAAGAGCGCCCCCTCCCCCCCCAAAGCACCAGAACTTGCTTTCAGGGTTCTCCTCGCAGGTGGCGCACATGTGGCCGCAGCATGGCGCAGCAGTGGCGGGGTCGGGCTGCCACTTGGCCTCTCGCCAGCCATCAGAAAACACTCCAATATTCCGCTCGTGTTCCAAAGTAAACTTACCCGGAGCCCTTGCTTGGATGATGCACTCTGCATCACTCACTGCCTGCATGTGAAGGGCATGTGTTCTCTAGCTGACAAGGTGCTGGCAGGCGCTTGAACTGCTCCACGAGACAGTCAAGAAACAGATGAATTACAAAGAGCGCAGTGCAGCATGGGGGGGCGCCACTGCCCGCCCACCTCACTGCTGCAGGCTGCCGAGCACGGGGAGGTGGGCGAGCGTGCAGGTGCCTCAAGGCTGGCAGGGAAGAGGCCTTGGGGCTATTGCATTGTGGGGCTACGGGGCACTGCAAAGTGTACGCAAGCTGCTGGTTATTTCCACAGGCTGCCTCCCCTAACATGCGTGTGTGCATATCAGCAAGTGAACACGTATGTATGATGTGATGTAGCAATCCAGAGATGCATGGCAAGCAGGCACGCACGTCGCACTCCAGCACCTCGCCGAGCGAGAAGCCCTCCATGCTGTTCCACGAGCAGGAGGTGAATTCCGCATCGGCCTCTACGCTTAGTGGCACAGCGCCCTGTTCAGGTGCAATTTGAACGCAGGTGCCCGAGCTGACGTCCTGCATGCAAGCTTGTGCGAGTGACAGGTGCACTGAACAGCAGCCAGATAAACAGCAGCCTTTGATATAGAGCAGGAAGATGTGCCTTGTGATGCACAGCCGGCAGATGAACAGGTCACTGAAAGCACATGTTCAATAATCAAAGTTCAAAATTCAAGATTCAAAATGGACTCGAACAATCGAATTCTACCATTTTGAACTTGTCATTCAAATCAACCGTTTGTGGCTGTATGATGAGCACTGGACGTGGTGGCAGGCGCACCTGCCAGTAGTGGTTGCTCCACTTGAACATGCGCTGTGTGCCGCCGGTGCCGGAGCAGGTGCGGTCGGTCATGCGTGGCAGAGTGGCGGGCTGCTGGCCGTCAGTCATGCAGTTCTGCATCTGCATGTTGCCGTGCGCACCCATCAGCGCCGTCACCTCGTTCTGGGTCAGCCTCAGCCTCTCCTCTGTGACATTCCCATTCATTTCCTGCATGCATAAGCATGTCATCACAACAAGAATCTTCTCGATGTGAACTCCCAACGGGAACATGCATGCAGTGTCACAACTCTTCAGCGTCTGAATGGGCAACCAGCAAGCCCTGCCTCGCACAGCCTCACTTGGTGGGAGCCGTTTGGATGAAAATTCTGTTGCATGCACGCCATGCACGTGGCGCTGAATCTATTAGAGCAATGTTGTCCATGAAAGAGATCAGAAGGAGCCATCACGCGCCGCTTCGGAGGAGCTGCAGCCACAAGTGGAGCGAGCAGGGGGCAACCACAGGGCTCACAAGCCATTGAAAAAGGGCCCACAAACAGTCAGAGGTGTGGGGAAGGGGGAGAGGGGGGGGGCAGGGGCGCACCACCAGGAAGTTTGCGTACAACTCGGGAATGCGGGTGTGGGGCTGTCTGATGAGCGCGGTGCGGATGAGGTGGATGTCATTTCGCTCGTTCCTCGGCCGCAGGTAGTCCTCCCTGCCTACCTGCATACAATACGAATCTTTGTGGTTGGGCTTCGCCACTTGCAACACGTGCACACAAACACTCCTCCTTGGCAGCGGCCCTGCTGGTGCGCATTCCCGAGCACAAAAACTCATTCTCGGCAGCTGGCCCCCATGGCCTGCTGCTGCGAGGTGGCAGTGGCACCCCCTCCCACACCACGTGCTTGGGATAGATGAGGACATCACCAGCACGTGCTGTGTCGGAACAGTCTATAGTGCATGGCCTGTGCTCTGTGGTTATGAAACACAGCCCCGTGGTGGGGGGGGGGGGCAGGGGGGGTGCGCACGTAGAGGGGGAAGGCCTGGGCCTCGCAGTGGGAGGGGATGTCCACAGCGGCATGCATCCTTGCGGGGCACGTGGCAGCGAACACTGTGAGGATGTCAGCGTGGGAGGCTCCGTGGGCGGCTGCCATCTGCACACATGCCCTCCTCAGCTGCCTCTGGCACCACCTGCCTGCGCTTGTAGCCACTGCTCACAGCTGCGCCGTGCACTGCATGTTCGCAGTGATGCGAAGATGTGCACAGATGTGGGGAGGGGGGGGGGGGGGGGCACACACCTGCACCATGACATGGCGGGCCACTCGGACAAAGCCACGGCCGGCGTTCTTCTCACTGACAGTCTCCTCGTTGTCGGTGAAGATGGAACCATCAGAGCCCGCCAGGCCAGGGAAGGTTGGAGCAGGACCGGTTATACTACTCCCGCCCTGGTGGGCGACGATGTCGTGGAACCAGGCGCGGATGGCCATGGTGCACAGCCTGGGTTCAGCGTCGGTGAGCGCGTAGACGTCTGCCACGACTGCATTCCAGTCTACTGTGGTGGGGTCGTATGCTCCCTGCACTGGGGTGATGTCGTCCTTGGCTGGGCACGTGTAGCCACCGTCGCCGCGGCACTCGCCGTTGGTTGTGATGGCGTAGAAGCCCAGCACGCATACCAGCGCCAGCACAGAGTGCCGGAGGGTTGCTTTACCAAACATCGGTCTTCTCTTTGAAATTGTCAGGTGACCCTGCACCGCACAGCCCGTTCTGTTTCTGCGGCTGACGGCTGGGGGGTGTGGGGGAGCTGAAAAGGCGCTGAAGCACCCTGGTCGAGAAACAATCCAACAAGGAAACCGTTTGTGTGCAAGATGATGGTCTTGTGCAGTAGCAAGGGAGCGGTATTTAAAAGTATGGCATCAACATGACGCGAGGGAGAGAGCAAATGCAACAAGCTATTGGATGTGGCCTAAGGCAGCGGAACACCATAGGCACCACGAACAGATAAGTTGAGGTATTCACATGTGCATTGAAGAACCGAGCTCGTGCTAGTTTTTGGCGCTCTTCTCGAAGCGATCCATTTGCGAGTTACTAACGGGCTCACAGTCGATGATCCATGCCGTCCTGTTCAGTCAACACCTTTACGTCGAACCAGGAAGGTCAGTTGATGACAGGTGCCCATGACTATAGTTTACCACCACCAGCTGCTCACCTCATGGTGAACAGAGTTGTCAACGGCAAGTGGTGATGGAGGTTTTAAGAGTGGATCTAAGAGAAAATGACACATCGGGTACGTGCGTGGGACTTCAATTACTCTCAAGATGATGCGTGTGGGCAACCTAGTGAGGCGGTGCGCGACTCAAGCTTGCAAAGTGGTGTGAACGAGTGTGCGACTCAAGCTTGCAAAGTGGTGTGAACGAGGCACGCGTACGTCGGCTGCCCAAACACACCGCAGAACATTGAATACATATGGAAGACAACAGAAAGACTATTTGTAGTTAATTCAAAAGGACGCAGAGGAACAGATAACATGAAGTAGGGAAATCGAAACTTTGTGATATGTGAACGTTCCGGATCCATGCAACAGACTGGGGAGCACACGCAACACTGACAACGTCGTTCTGCTGCAAAAGGACCATGTGAGGAGAGCCAAGTGGTACAACCACAAGTACGAAATGTTGGACGTTTTGTACGCTGCTGTGGCGCTCGCATCTGCCACATTGGTCGACAGAAGCGCGTCTGCATGATGCGCGTAAATAACAAGTCGGAGGTCGGACTTCCTAACATACACACAGTTCAGAAATGTTGCGTGCGTACCTTGTGCCTGATACTCGGGGCACTGAAGCCACAGGGGGGTGGCCAGGTGGATGAAATCAGGACTTCAGGTGCGTTCGCAGCATTCACTGCGCTTCCACGCACTCTGGTGTCCCTGCTACTGGCTCTGCGAAGAAAAGTGAAGTTCTGAAATCTGTTACTTCGCAACAGCGTGCCCCGCTCTTTGTGTTGCCCTTGAGTGCCCGTATGTCTGCAATGCATATGCCAAATGCTACATCTATCAAATCACAAAATTTTATTATCTTTCAAATGCTATACAGGTGTATACAACCTTGATGTGTACAACATTGCTATGGCCATGCATACGAGATGAACTGCAGTGAACTGACTCATGAAAGAACCGAACTCATCGGATGGGGCGGTATACCGCAGTATGGCTGCTAACTCGATCGCCCGCGATGTACACGTGGACTGGGCTTGCCAGTACTAGGGGGGATATGTCATTTTCGGAATAGGGGGGTTAACACTAGGGCCCATAGCCTGTACAGGTACTCACGCGGGCACCTGGGGAGGCTTTTGCATGTTCTCTGACCACTCCCGGATCCCCCAGAGCATGTGGATATCTGTTTCAGGCTGAGTTTAGATTATTCCGATTTCCGGGGAGTCAGGCGCCAAACAGCCGAAACTTTTCCGGGAGATCGAAAAAAGTCGAAAATTGCCGGAAAAGAGGTGTCAGAGGCTTTTAGAGCACCTGTAATGATTGGAAGCTGCATCCGTTGACACAAAATTGACGTATGCCGTCAGATAAGACTGCGCTTGAACAAGGTGTGAATAAAACAGGTGGAAGCGTACTAGTATGATGTTCCTTCATGCATGCACTTCGCCCTACACATTCTTTGCTCCCCTTCGCTGCACCACAATGGTTGCATATTTCACATGCATCCATGCAGGCCGCTTACACATGTGTGTGATGGTGCAGATGCCCGTGCAAACTTGCGTCTGCACAATCACAACACAGCTAGCAGCGACGGCAAGTCCAACATGACACACAACGCATGCACACTACACGCTTGCAACAAACTTCACAACTGAATCCAGTAAACCAAGCCATCATAAAGCGCCAACTCTTGTTGCTCAACACTCAACTCAACCCACACCCGACTGCGTGCCACGGCGCACACAAGAACGGAGCCAAGCCAGCCCTGTGGCTGCCTCACATGCCCTCCTCACCCTTACACACTCGATCATACTGCATCAACCAAACCTGACACCAGACGGACGGAGCAGCATGGCAGTTGAACCCTGGAAGCCAGAAGCCCTCACACAAAGCTATTGCCCTTGTGGCCATATCGCCTTGCACACACCAAGTCTGCCCGCCACCTCATCACCATCAACGACATCAGCACTCATTCAACGCATGCACCACAAGGAAGCATGAATTCATACACGACAAGGAACCATAGCGGGGCACTGAAAAGTGCTTGCTCGAAACACACTGGTACAACATATAAAACAACACACACATACAGGGGTTTGTGCCAGGAAGCTTCTCTCCCTTCTCCTGCCGCACCCTTGTAGCCACTGCATGCAATACCCACACACACCAAAACCTGAACGCGTCATGCTGGTCACAGCTGCATGGCAGCCCCGAAAACGGACGCACGCTCGCGCCAACCATTCAAACAACATTCAATACTTGCCAGTGACGGCACATCACACTTCAGCCACCACCACATCACACTGCGCCCCAGCGCCCACATCACGCCAAGCGGGGACCTGCAAACCGCTGCCAGAACACCGTGCACCGTACACTGCTGCATGCATTCATGCAACTGCAAGCATGACTTTCCAGAAGCTTCTAGCAGAACTTGCGGTGCACACATGCATCCGGGAAGCGAGCCCCGAGTACCTGAAGGGGTTTACATGCCCGAAGCTGCCAACCAGGCGCAGAGACCGGTGCAGTCCGATGACGGAGCTGGGATGGTTTCGACCGGGGGCTCGCGAGGGAGAATGTCCAAGGATTGGGTCTCCTCCTGCTCCACAATCATCGCCTGCACATCATGCATGATCAGCGCAGGCGACAGAGTGCATGCATTTGGCGTCATTGACGGTATGAGAACGCTTCAGAGGGCAGGGGAGTGGCCGAGGGCACAGCATGCCGTGGAGGTTTGAGGGGTGTGTATGTGTGTGCGGCAAGCACAGGCAAGCTGGATGAGATGAAGTGTGCGAGGCAAAGTGCTTCAGAAAAGGGCTGCATGCATAGCAGAGTCACGATGCATCGCACTGCGCTTAAGTTTACTCGACGTGGACTAAAAACTAGTTGCTGAAACAGCACAGATCAGTTGAAATGCGATTCCGAGACTCAGAATCGGCCTCGCTCGAGAGATATTTGGGGGGCACATAGGGTTTCACAGAGGGAACCAGGCAGAAGAGTCTGCATCACTCTACAGTAGCATGCATAGGAGCGAAAGCTAGGCTATGTCGCTGAGTGTGCCCATGCGTAACAGAACAGCCTCACACATCAAGCCTGTGCGGGCAATCGCCAGGGTGCGGCGAACAGGCTGTTTTGGGTAGGCGGCCTTGCAGTACCAGGCAGACAGTAAGAGGGGCAGGCACATGCACACGTTTCGTAGGGGCGCCGTACCGGGGGTGAGGGGGTTGCAGGGGGGAAAGGGAAGAACAATGGTGGGAAGGGGTCTGTCGGTGCAGGGGGAGGTGGGGGTGGTGTCTCCTCCACTGGTGGAGGGGCCGGGGGGGTTGAGGGGGGTGTGAAAGGGAAGAACAATGGTGGGAAGGGGTCTGTCGGTGGAGGAGGTGGGGGTGGCGGTGTCTCCTCCTGCACCGGTGCTGGGGTCGGCGCCTCCACCGGTGCCTCCACCGGTGCTGGGGTCGGCGCCTCCACCGGTGCCTCCACCGGTGCTGGGGTCGGCGCCTCCACCGGTGCCTCCACCG
>JAUMHD010032195.1:0-21336 GCA_032359135.1 Ulvella scutata | reverse complement strand
CACTATTATCGCAGTTTGGCTAAGAGTGCTGGGAAAGACTTTCGTGATGGTGCTGTTGTGCCATTCGAGTGAAGTGGAGGATGTTTTGTGTTAGTTGCTTTTGGCTATTTGGGTTCATGCCTATTCACTACCTTTCCGGTTTGTAAAAACAAATGCATTATGTATTCGAATATTGCGTGTGCTAACATGCTACATGCGAACGATGCCAGAAATCCTGACCGTGTATCGATGGCGTGGCATGGTTCCGCTCTTTGAGACAACATATGGATGTATATGCATGCGCACCAGGCATTGACTGTTGCACGCCAAGATGATTGTGGGCTCCTCCGGTGTTGTACACACTTGCAGATGAGGGACCACCGTGTAATGCATGGAGATCGGTGGGGGCAGAGGGGTGCACAGTCAGCTGTGGTGGGGGATGTGAGGGGGGCGCCGGATGCCCCGGGCTTCGACTTCTGCCACCAGATGCACGATCGGGGGACGACGGGTGATGCATGCCGTTCAAGGTCAAGCTGCTGCTGCTGTGCGCGAAGCTCGTTGACGCCTCTGGCCACGCCGGCGACCGTGGCCGCGGACTGCTGGTGGTGCTCCTCGGTTTAGGCGTGTTGTTGCGTGAGGCTCCGCTGTTGCGGCGGGACAGATTGCGAGCTTGCTTGATTCCCCCTGTGAAAAATGATGTGAACGCCGCGAAACCCTTGAGAGGTGCTCTGCCGCTACCCGCTCTCGACAAGCTTGCATTTACATGTCTTCCTGTTCCGCTGCCTTCCACACCATACGCCTCTGATGGATCTTGTTCTGCTGTGTGTGCATGCCGGTCATGCGTGCGGTTGTTGTGGCCTCCTGATGCGGCATCTCCTGCACCCATACTGAAACCAGGAACTTCACCGTGAACCCCACCAACACTCACAGTGCTACTGTTCTGCATTGGTAGGCCCGCCCCAACAGATGGCATTGAGCCAAGCACATTACCTAATGACACTTGCCGATCCTTCAAACCCCTGGCGAGTGCCAGGCGCCGCGCTGTTGTGCCGCGCGACACTGTCTGAACGCGTGCATGCCTGTCATGCGTATCATCGCTAGGTAGAAGCCCTGGAACTGCAACATTTGGAGCTGATCGTGCATGTGTCACCAGTGGGGGCAGTGCGGGAGACATGCGGCCTGCCCCATGCATGTTGCTATCCGCACCAACCCCCATTTCACCTGTAGCCACAGAATGTTCTGGAATCGGAAGCTCTGCACTGGCTTCCGGAGATGGGTACCCAAAGGATATTATCGACCGTTCAAAGTCGGCTTCGCAAAGAACTGTGACGCGGCGTCGGTGGCCATGCATGACACGTATGCATGACGTGGCTGACGTAACCCAGTCGGCAGCATTGACGGGGTTTGAGCCCAGGCCATGACAACTCATCGGGGCGCATCTGTGGCTACCGGGGTCTGTTGGATCAAGGTCCTTTAACGAATGCATGGCATGCGCATGCGCGTCACATGGCCCCGTATATGCATGCTCGAAACCCTCGGCCCGCAACGCAGCAAACATCAATGGCCTCATAAGAATGCTACCATCGGATCTCCCCACCGCAATGCATGGCGGCATCGTCGGCGACGTGCTCAGCATCGCACACGCGGTCGTCTGCGCAGATGTCCTGTTATGATACACATGCATGCTCCCCATGCATGCATCATCTTGCGGCACCATCGCGCGACTACTGATAGCCGTTGATCCCGCCTGGGGAGCGGGATCTGTGCTTTGGTTCATGAAAACACTTTGGTGCTCTTGGGTGGCTTTGGCGGCGCCCCACACATGTGTTGTCGCTTCCGTCGCAGTACCTGATGCATTCTCTACAGCATGCATCACTGCGGAGGATCCATGCATGCGCGCTGACAGCACCGCCTGACCTTGCTGTGCAGCACATTTGAACACGCATGCAAGGCATGATGAGCGCATTGCCACATCCACAGCATGCATTGCTGCAGCGCCAGCCAACGCTGTTGGAGTATCTGCAGGGCTACGTGCACATGCATGAGCGTCAATTGTGATTGAGGGCGTGCGCGACGATGGAAGGCGCGTAGAAGAATGGAGACGTGATGACTCAGCGCGTGCATGAGCAGCCGCAATCATCGAAAAAGTGGCTGTGGATACATGGGTGTCCCAGCGGTGGTCAGAGGCGGCGCCAGAGGCCGCCCGGGCCCCCTTAGCCACAATCGCATGACCCCATGCAGCTTCATCGGCAAACGCAGAGAAGTTGGTTATGTCAGCTAGAGCTGCACTGTCTTTTGACACTAGCATAGCACGCGAGGACGGCATGCTCTGGGACCCCTCAGCCACTCTACGCAAGCTACGCACATGCATGCAGTTCATGGCCGCCATCATGCGCACTAGGCCGCATTCCCTTGACACCCCAAACCGCGGCATCCCGTAGCCCTTGGAGCCACCCACACCACCACCTGGCCAATGCGGATGCGTCGTTCCGGAATACTCTAAAGCCGTATTCGGATTCTCTGCCGTGTGTGTCTGGTACACATCGACCACAGGACAGATGGTGGCCACTATGATCTCAGTGTCTGCTGCAGAAGCTTCTGGAAGGTTCCCAGAGGTGCCCCCACGGCGCGGGGTTGCCGCAACAGAGTCCGAGGCGGTGTCCGCTGCGGTGGCTAGAGGGGTCGTGACGGTAGCCAAGGGTTTGGAATCAGCAGACCTGACATCAACCATGGCTGCTGCTCCAGCATCATTCCAGAGCACCAAAGACACTTTGTTCGCGCGCGACGAACTGTCGTGCGTGCGCGGGGAGTGTCCGGACACATGCGCCATCGTGGGGCTCCCTGTAGCCACGTTGTCATGGTGGCTGCTGCTTGCATCATCCGGATGCATGCGCGCATTCGCGGGCAGCGCTGTGTCTACAGGGGGGAACAGTACGCCTGCCAGGCTGCCAGGGAGTACCTGGGGTAACAACCCGGGGTTACCCGGGCTCTCTACCACGCTCCCTGTGTGAACGAGAGCGAAAAGAGTGGGGACTAGGAGCGTAGGATGCCACATGATGGCCTGGAACAGCGCCCATTTGTTGCCGCTCAGAATAGCGACGCAGCGGCAGCTTTCGGATATCGCAGCAGCGACTATCGGCTCATGCATTGAGCACACGCTATGTGACTCGCTTGGCGGAACTTGCAGCACCTGCACAGCACGCTTCTGTTTCATGCATGCACTTGTAGTATATCCCCTGGAGCTCGGAACCTTTATTCATGCACTTGTTCACACATCCACACACAGGAAGAACATGTATTGCCTCCTTCACACGCAGCGTGCCTTCATGCATGAGTTTCATGCACATGTGGCACAGGTTTACACTGGAACGGAATGGAACGGAACAGAATGCATGTGGTGGCTAGAAGTGCACACCTCGGCGGTACCAGTGTCCCATACCAAAACCCTCCCATGGTTCGTAACAGCCATCAGAGCGTCTCGTTTCGGGCGCCGCGGACCCGGGCTACCGTCACCCCCCTGCAGCCGCGCCTGCTGCCCAACCCCCCCTCCTGAACCATCCCATGACGACTCCACATCATACGGCACGCTATGCAGAGCCAGCGCTTCCTCCTGAGGCTCCTTCCCAGAATCCTCCGCGGTTCCAAAAACGCCTCGGTTTTGCGGTTTGGGGTACCTATATCCTTGATTTAGGCCCGTGTAAAACATCCTATCACGGGCCTTTTCGGCCTCTACAAACCGCGCAGCTTTGAGAACCGCATGAGTGGTTAGAGGGACCGAGGTGACTGCTTGTAAGTCTGCAGTGACAGTCAATGTTTCTAGGTCGATTAGACGAAGGAGGAGGGTGCTGGGTACTGGAGCTGTTGCTCCGCCATCGGAACCTTCCAAGCCGCCACCTGTCGAGGTGCCTGATCTGCCGAGAATGTCTGCAAACTGCGCTTCCGTGTCGTCCTGCCAGCGGCCGTTGCGGTGTCGGGAATGTGTCGGGAGCTTAGGGTTCTTCGGTGCGATGGCTACTGCCAGGTGATCTGCACATACTGTTCACTAGTATGTACATTATGAATATACGGTGCATATACTGTATACTATGCAAATACTATTCACTAGTATGCACCATATGAATATATGGTGCATATACTGTACACTATGCACACACTGTTTACTAGTATGCTCAATTCGCACTCTTACAAACCGGAAAGCGGAAACCGGAAAGGTAGTGAATAGGAATGAACCCAAGTAGCAAAGATCAACCAACACACTATCCACCAGTTCACCTGAATGGCACAACAGCACCATCACAAAAGTCTTTCCCAGCACTGCTACGTTCAATATGAATATACTGTGCGACTTTTGCAAACCGGAAAGGTGTGGTATATGCAAAACCGAAAGATGTAGTATATGTCACCCAATAATAGATGCAAAACATGCTTTATCACATTTGTGGTTGCGAATCAGTAGTCAGTATCTGAGTTGTGCCCTGGCTCGTGGTCATGGCATTGTGTTTCGTCATTACTATCGTAGTTTGGCTACGAGTGCTGGGAAAGACCTGCGTGATGGTGCTGTTGTGTCATTCGAGTGAAGTGGTGGATGTTTTGTGTTAGTTGCTTTTGGCTATTTGGGTTCATGCCTATTCACTACCTTTCCGGTTTGTAAGGCTTTAACACATTTCCAGTTTGTAACAATGATATGTACCTGACACATACTGCATTCAAAGAAGGCAGTCAGTGCACAAGAGAACAGGAACCATACAAGTTACTATGAGCAACAATACTATGAGCAACAATGAACTCACTGACTACCTGAGCTCAAATGTCCAGTGGTAGACTGGCTATCTATATCTTGTCCTGTTTCTTGTCCTGTACTATATCTTGTCCTGTAGTAGACTGGCTATGTTCAACACTGACATGACAACAGCCTGCTACTTGCGGGACAGGGAACCTGCAACATGTAACCTGCAAAATGAAACCTGTGAAATGTACCAGATGCGACCGAGGCTCCGCATGAATCAGCCTCTATGTGTGCAAAGAAAGCCACTCGCATGTCCCTGCTCTTGAGGAACTCAAGGCGCCTTGTCGTACTTACTATCATCTTAGATTCATCTACCACGCCTATCTGGTGCAAGTCTGTTGCAATAACACAAAACAGGTACTGGATAAACACTCGAACAAACAAGCGCAGGCCCCCAAACCTGGGCAAGCACTCGAACAAATAATTGCGGATCCGCAAAACTGTGCAAACGCTCGAACTAACATGCGTGACCCGTAAACCGATGTCACTCAAGCTGTGAAATAACACCACTGTCACGACTGTCCTACACCATCAAGAACACAAGAAAGCGCTGGCATACTTGTCTGTCGCTGGCACTGATTGATATATATGTAGAAAGTTTGAATGAAGCCGTTTGTACCCTTACAGCTGCATGTGCTTTGACAATGCCTAAATATCAAGGAGTTGAAGAAGCAAGACCTTTGAAATAAACTGTATATGCGGCCATGCTTTTTTCACAACAACGAAGTACGTGGTGCTGAAAAGAAGCATCTTAGGAGGCAGGTGTTCATCTCACCACAGAGAGGCGTGCAAAACGCATGCAAAACGGAAGCTATACGATTACATACTCGGAAACATCACCTGAACCTGACAGCTGTGAGCCGAGCACGCTGACTGCGTCCCGGAGGTCTGGGATGTTCTTGGACATCTGGCAATGGCAGGTCGCTGACTCCCACATTGCCAATGTTCCAGAGGTATCTGTGGTGATGAGCATGTCCAGCCCCACATACACCTCTGTGAGCATTAAAATGGGGGCCTGGTGCAGTAGGAGAGCCATGCTAGGCTGCATGTGATGGTCATTGATATCTCCGTTGTTGTCCCACCTACAGCAACAATGTTACCAACTTGGCGCAACCTGGGGTACGTTCAAACGTCACTGTCATGAAATGAAAGCAGCTGTCATCAGTGTTTCAGAGAGACGAGCGTACCTGACCACGACCCCATCGTCAGCGCCAGTCCAAACGTATGCGCTGGTTGGGCACGCGCACAGCTCCTTGGCCTTGTGGTTGAATGCATCGTCTGTCCATACACCTACCACACACCTCATGGTAGGGATAGCTAGGTTGGGCGGCTTTAAAACTGCCGCGGTGTGGCTGCACAGCCTCGAGCACAGAGCTTGACCCGGAAGCGGATACTCAAGCAGGCTGTTCTCCTACCTGACAACAAGACATGTGCTCCGTTTATAGAAAGCCCAGCGGGCTTCACGCAAGAGTGGACAGTGGCACTGTGGCATTCACATCCTGTTCGTGCCAATGTCAAGTAACACAGCGTGCAGTAACATCAGCCAACAGAGTTGGAGAAGCAAGCTGTGAGCTGATGATATTTAGAGTTTCCTCGGGGGAGTATATGCTGAATAGCGCGCTGGTGCAATATTTGAGTGCGTACGCATGTGTGGGGCGAATGCACGCATGTGCACAGGACTGTAGACAGCATGACTGCTTGCATCACATCATGTACCTGCAGCTGCAACTGCTTACCACAACAGCGCAACATTACCATCATAGTACAGGTAGCACTCGTACCCACGCGCTTTCGGGAGCTGGGCTGATCAGTGCGCCACTGTGTTGTTGCAGGTGTAATCCAGTGGATGTGCAGACGTTAGCACACTGATCTGCACCTAAAACGCAAATATTGTTTCCGGGTGCGTGTCTACGTTTGCATGCACATTTTTGCTTGTGATCCTGTGCAACGTCCCCTGCCGCACGCCAGACACCGCAACACAACGATCATAGGGTACACCTAAATGAGTACAATCGTCGAAGGATGCTGGAAAGGTCTGTTGACAGGGAGGCAAAGTGATCATCCAGGCTGGATACTTGAACCAGAGCAGAGTTTGTCCAACATATGCTCTTCTGATCGTACTCGTGTGCCAATTCTGTAAGCTAGATTTGAACAATTCAAGATCATATCGTTTGTTGGGGCATAGGAACAGTAGAAGTTCGCCAAGATTGCAACGGTCTAGGCCTCTGAACAACTGCCTCCTCACGAATTCAGCACGACGACAGGGTTCGGCTGCATGTATGAACATCCAGTGCTACAGACTGCCTGAGAGTGCACAGATGATCCATTTTGCATTTCTGAACAGCTGCCAGCTGTGCATACTGAGTTGCAGCTTGCAACCATGACTGAGTCGACCTAGCCACCACCACACACGCCCGGACAACGAACACACGTCCTCATAGTACAACGTAGTACTTTGGTGTGCAGATCCTTCATCTCGAGACGCTAGCCTGAGCCTTCCACCTTCAAGCCTGGGATGCTGGAGCCTGGGATGTCGTTGTCACGACATCTCTGAAATCAGAGAGGTTCTGATCGGCACCGACGTCTCAGCCTCCAGCATGCCAGGCGCTCAGATGCAAGGCTCGTGCTTCAGGTGCACCATCGAGGGCTGTGTGGCTTTGTGTTAGACTACCCCAGGCCGTATCGCGTCCACTGGGAGGAGGCTGTGCCCGCATTGCTCCCTCATACGGCCTCATGCAGCCAGGGGCTTTCTGGCTGTGCTACATGAGTACTCTTCCTTGCACTTCATAAGAGGCGCACTCGATGGTTTATTATTGTCCATACGGGCAGAGATGGTGCTCGCGGCATTGCGACCCGGGTAGGGAGGAGGCTGCAGCACCAATTCTTCCTGAAGGTTCACCTTCTCGATGACCATGACGAGGAGGGGTATCTCAGCAGGGGTGTCTCAGCAGGAGTATCTCAGCAGGGGTATCTCGCAGCAGGAGTATCTCGCAGCAGGAGTATCTCAGTAGGAGATAGTACAACAGTGTGAGCGTTGTTGCAGTTACAGTGTTAACATTGGTATACTCTGCGGTATATATCAGCATTCTGTAACTCTTATACGAGTCCTGGTTACCCGAATACGAGTGGTCTGAGGGTCGGGCTGTCTACAAGCACGTGCACAAAAGGATCCCCAGATATCAACACTTCTAGAAGTGTTGAAAGTAACGAGGAAGAAAAGATTGTTCTGATCAGAATATCAAGAAGGGGTTGTGTGAAACTGTTCCTTCTCACGTGTCAGGACCTCGGTTCCTGGACGCCTCGCTCGAGTTGCTCAGCGGTGATATTGTCCAGCAGATGGGCACTTACGAGTGGAGCGTGCCTCTTCCAGACGTTAATGCTGAATACAAGCGAGAGCACATGGCCGCAGCTCTGTCCTGTTCCGATTTAAGTGCAAACTGCAACCTCTTATCAATGCAATAATACTACAGTCCCAAATAGGAAGATTAATCCCCCTGCACGTTTGAGTCAGTGAGGGAATATGAGATAGCGGGACTGTCACAATCAATCGTACACCATCTCTCCGTGATCCATCTCTTCCCATGGAGACTCAAACGTACAACATCTCTTCCTTTGCCACAATCAAACGTACACCAGGCCCGTTGGTGCTGGCTCTGGCGGGCTGTTTGCTTTGTCGTTGCATAGGTGTGTTTTCTACTCAGTGGCAGGCGTTCCATGGCCGCTGGTTACGGCGCTTGCGCTGTTGACTAGTTTCATATGCTCTATGATCGTGCACCTTTTGTGCTTGCGTCGATTTTCTGGTTCATTAACTATTCTATGGAGTATCACATACAGCCTGTAAGTTGACGTGTACACACATGTACAGATACCACATACAAAACGTTTTTTTTGGGTACATATCAACAGCTATGTACAGACCTTTACAAACCGGAAAGGTAGTGAATATGCATGAACCCATACAGCCGAAAGACACTAACACACAATATCCACCACTTCACTCGAATGGCGCAGCAGCACAATCACGAAAGTCTGTCCCTACTTCCTTCGGGTTCACATGTTTCTTGATGGGGGGAGTGTATGTTGGATTGTGGCCCTAGCACTATGTTTTCTCAGTACTGCGCAGTTGGCTTACTGTGAACAATCCTCTCCCGACATTCTCGGGAAATCGTCTCCCGATGGTGCTATTTTGCCATTCGATTGAAGATGTGGTTCAGTTGTGCTGGTTGCTATGGACACTTGGATGCATGCCTACTGGGCTGCATAACACATTGGCAGCCACAGGAAGCGCTGCAGTGTGTGCCGCGCTGACAATGCACCTGTGGTGGCTGGACGCGTTGCTGCACGTGATGGTCACTACGTCGTGCTCTGAGGCCTTTGCTGTTGCATGGCATTGTGTGCTGTTCTCTGCATCATGTGGTGTATGGCATTGTGTGTCATTTTATGCAGCATGTTGTGCATGTCATCGTGTCTTGTTCTCTGCAGCACGTCGTATATACCTCGTGTGCCATGGGACTTGGGGCAATTGTATTTGCCCCCATCTCTAGGATTTGCGAGGCCGAAGGCGTTACTGGTTGTTGCATGTTTTCTTCCGAATAGGTTTTTCCCAACTCGTGCTGCTGTTGTGGACGAGCCCTGTCATGCGAAAGCAGGTGGCTCGTGCGTGTCTGTCCCTAGCCCACCCCTTGGGCGTGGTGAAGCCCTTCCTGGATGAGGTCTGGTTACCAATATCCTCCCTGCAACACATCATCATTGGTTCCAGATGGCCAGCTTGCCATTCAAGTCCAAAGGTTAAGGTTGTCTTGGGTAGCTATGTTAAACGTGCATGCTGACACCATAATAGCATCATCCAACGGGAAACTTGGACTTTGCTGCACGCGAGGGCTTTGGAAAGTACACCCATTCTGCCAACGGCCATGATTGTGGGGTCTGAAGCTTCTAAGCGCAGTCTTGGAGCGGATCCAGGAGTCACCTACAGTTGTGAACGTCAAGCACACGATGAAGTCTGGATCAATTTGGAGACCCGCAGTCGATAGGGCTGCGAAAATCAGCTGGTCTGTGAAAAGCAGCTGGGCTGTGAACATCAGGTTGGACCAGTCCAATTGCACCACTCTGGGTGCGCCAAGACATGTATATCCAGCCACAAACACATCAAATTGTTTGAATATGGGCATCAGTGGACCCAGGTGTCGAAATGTTTATGATTACGGCTGCACAGGTAGAAGAGCGATATCCACACGAAGAGGGAACCTGGTGTGCCTTCGACTGAAGTCTGCGACAAGGCAGCTTCACAGATCGAGAACGTACACGTATTGTCCCTATGAATACTGCCTCCCTGCAGTAGTTCGATCTAGGCGCCCACCATATTCGCACTAGTACCAATCGTGTTGCGAATCCCACCTCTCCCACAAATCATACAAGACGAAGGCCAACAAGACATGCAGGGGCTATCAATCATGCGAGTATATTTGATGTTTGATGACTATGTTTCAGTATTCTGCAGCGAAAAGTTGTGTTTGCACACTGTGATCACTCGATAGCTTGTTCCCCATGTTAGACGCGTTTGAGCATGCCTTGACCCGCTCTGCGATTGCGGCGCACAACAAGTAAGCAAGAATGCCATCTACAGATTAGCAGTTTCTCACTGCTAGTTGATGCGTAAGTGAGACATACATTGAAGCGCCGGGAGTGGCTCTCTGATAGTTCTGTTGCGGGCTGCCCGCTCCTTTCCATCTTGTTCGTGACCCACGGAGCACTAAACGCGAGCAATGAGTACTGCTTCAGCACCAATGACGGTCAATGTGGCCGTGGAGGTACGATCGATGGCAAACAGCCTGTTGGTGTTGCAATCACTCCAATGCCCCACCAGCACTGTTCCAAACCTTCCCCGCATTGCTGCAGCTCTCGACCGTTGGAGTTCCGGAGAACTGTATGGCTTTCACGCACGTCACGATGCAAAGCGAGAAGTTCCTGTGTGTGCGCGAGACTGGCACCACAAACAATGTTGTCATCATGGACATGTCCAACCCCGCCTCGCCGATGCGTAAACCTATCACTGCTGATTCCACCATATTGGCACCTAGCAGTAGGGTGCTGGCGCTCAAGGCGCAGGCACCAGGTGAGGGCGGGACACAGGGCGACAACCTGCAGGTGTTCAACCTGGACACCAAGCAGAAGGTTCGCACATTTGTTAATCCCGTTAAGGTTCAGTTCTGGACGTGGATAACAGACGACACGATCGCTCTGATTACGGACAGCGCCTGCTTCCACTGGGACATTAATGTGAGCTCCTGCCTATCTATACATTCAGTGCGTCCGAAGTGGGCATGAAATTGCATTTCCCTCCTGTGTTGTCATATGTTTGAAGAACTCTACAGCTGAAATGCTACATGACTGGTTATCCCCGTGCAGAGCACTGATCCACCCACCAAGGTGTTTGACAGGACCTCCAATCTGCAAGGAACGCAGATCATCAGCTACCGCGTCTCAGCAGACAAAAAGTGGAGCACTCTTGTGGGAATCGCACCTGGGTCTCCCGAAAAGTTCGCCCCCCTTGTCATATTGCTCTGTCAGTGTACCAGGAGGTCTCTGCTCTGCTTAATGTGCACACCTCAATATGGTAGGTGATCCAACAACGATAGCATATTATGTGGTTTTCAGTTCACGTACAGTGTAGAGTCATAGGCAATCTGTTTTGGTGAGCAATCATGCAGCCGGCTTTGATCAACATGATGAGTTGTGCACAAGCTGGAAGGTATGCCACATAGTTTGGATGAACAACTCGTGCATAGTCTGCTATTCAATGCGAAGCTTTTATCTCCCTACTTCACAGTGCTGATGAAGCACTGAGCCCGACCGCATTGATTTGGTGAGCTGTGGGAAGTCTTTGCATGGTAACCTGCAGCCAGCACGCTATTTGGACAACAGTGAATGCATCTAGAGATATGCTCGTGTGGACAACAGTGAATGCATCTAGAGATATGCTCGTATTGTGAATGACCTTTGCAACCGTATTGTTGCGTCTGTGAGCGAAAGATCCTTCACCAGGTCCGGTGTTAGTTGAAATGGCCGGCAGGGATGAAAATATCAAATGTCTTTGGTCAGAGGCATATTTCATTCCAAGTACAACCCAAGCCAGAGCCCTTGTGATCGCATGATCTATCCTGTCATTTTCTCAAGAACTGGAATTGTATATTCAGGCTTAACTGTCCTTGTGGGCCGAGATCTTTGTAAGGCCTGATCAGTCACGCCCAAGCTGCCGCTACGGCGCAGTCCGTCCCAGAACAAAGTGGTATATTAGCCACCCATCATAGTCATACCGTTGAGTGTATTGCATCGACATAACTTCCTAGGTCGATTGCTCAAATACGTAGGCTGAACATTTCACAATATGGTACGCTCTTTGAGGCATCTCACCACACACGTTTGCTATGCAGGCCAAACCTCATCAAAGGATTCATGCAGCTGTACAGCGTGGAACAGAATCGTAGCCAAGCTCTGGAGGCTCACAGTGCTTGCTTCACATCCCTGACCTTGGGAGGCAAGACCACAAACGCGATCGTCTTCACCACCAAGACCTTTGCCAATGGTGTCATGAACAGCAAGATCCACTGCATTGCTCTGGGAGGCAGCCACAAAAAGAATGCTGAGCTCTTCTTCCCCTCAGAGTTTGCAGATGATTTCCCAGTGTCGCTGCAGATCAGGTATGCTGTCATGTAGTCTCTTTCTCCTGCTCATTGTGTCTCGTAGTAGTGCTCAAGCAGGTGTAATGTAGTCTCGTTCACCTGCTCATCGTGGCTCGTAATATTTCTCATGCAGCTGTAATGTAGTCTCGTTCTCCTGCTCATCGTGGCTCGTAATATTTCTCATGCAGCTGTCATGTAGTCTCGTTCTCCTGCTCATCGTGGCTCGTAGTATTTCTCATGCAGCTGTCATGCAGTCTCTTTCTCCTGCTCGTTGTACCTCGTAGTAGTTTGCGCGATGCTGTGACCCAGAGCTGTGTTTATTTGCACTGGGATCCTTTCTTGAGGCCACGAGGGTTGCCTTCAAGGGCATGAACCGGGTTGTAAGTTTAGCGTGTCAACATCCAAAGTATTCAAAACGATACAACACCTTTGTATATTGCAACCGTGCTCTTGAAGGGCATGGATGGTCTGTAAACTGTCTGTCACGTTTTCGTCATTCCTCGCAACTAGGTCCCAATGGCACACATGCATAGTACCCACCCTCGGTTTTACGACCGAACCTGGCAGCTGCAACTATGTTCTCACAACACCCACCTACCTGTGCATCCATCAGCCTGGTGTAGAACACAGGAACTGCAATGCATGGGCGCTGGTATGCAGTGAGAAGTTCGGGCTGGCGTACGTTGTGTCGAAGATGGGCTTGCTGTTTGTGTATGCTGTGGACAATCTTGCCGCGGTATACCGCCAGCGCATCTCCGCAGACCCCGTGTTCCTCGCACAGGTGCTGTTCTCTTTCGGTTTGCTGCTTTCTGTTGCGTACAGATGGCGACACCCTCTTGTGTGTGCACCTGTGTCCCTTTCTGCTTTCTGCTCCTTCTTGCGTAGAGATTGGGACACCCTTTTGTGTATAGCTGTATCCTTTCAGTTCACTGCTCGCTCTTGTTTAGAGAAGTGTGTAAAGTTACAGGCTTAACTCTTGTTTAGAGAGGGTGACACCCTCTTGTGTCTCTCCCTGTTCCCTTTAAGCCTGCCACTTCCTCTTGTATAGATACTGGGACATCCTGTTGTGTATCTAGATGTTTCCTTTCAGCTTGCTGCTCCCTCTTATGTAGAGATGGGGACACCCTCTTAAAGTGTGTCTGTACCTGTTCCGTTCAGCCTGCTGCTCTCCCTAGTATCGTGGTAGTGAAACCCAGTGGATGCACTTGCAGCCTGACGAACACGCAGCCGCTTCTACGGTCCTTTCATGCATATGTACGTAAGGCTTGTCCTTGTCGTTGCTGTGAGTCCGAACCTCAGTCCGAATATCGTAGTAAGGGCCCTATAGACCAACAAGCCCCCTGAAGAGTGCCTTAACACGCTGCTTTTTGTGTTCATCTGTGTACATGTCTGTAAATGTCTGTATCCCGTAAGGTGTCAGCAGGCCCTTGTGTATGCCTTCAGGTGTCAGAGACAGTGCAGATCTACCCTTCCACAGAGCTCTGTGTGACATGCAGTGTTGCACCATTGCGTTTTTTAGGGGCAAAACCAACGTAATCAACGAAATTTCGCATAATTACGGCGTTACGTAATTACGAAATACGTCCGGAGTGTGACACTGGTGACATGCAGGCGGCGCCAACGACAGGAGGTGTGTATGTAATCACCAGGCGGGGCTCGGTGCTGTTTGTGACGGTGTCCAGGGAGTCGATGGTGCCGTTTGTTGCTCAGTCGTTGAAGAATGTTCAGCTTGCGCTTGCGCTGGCTCAGCGCGGCGACCTTCCAGGCGCAGATCCTCTGTTTGTTCAGAAGTTTGAGCAGGTACGTCAGGCCACTAATGCATGGTGTGCATGCATGGGGCGCATGCATATGTTTATTGTTAAATCTAACCAAATCGGATTAGCACAGAGAGTTTAGGTAGCAAGATTGTCCGAGCTTTGGGAATGATGAGGTTGGAAGTTTTGAATGTGGTGATTTTCAGTGCATGCATATAAGGATGAAGAGCGACGTAACAGCACTTTTTTTTGGGAACTAATCGTTGCAGCAAAACTTTGTTGCTTAAATTCGAAGCGAAGTTGGCCAAAACAGTATCCAGAAATAAGTGGAACAATAAAATGTTCATCTGGAGCCATGCCCAAGAAGGGCTGCCCAAGAAGGGCTACATTTCGCTGGTATACACTCTTATCATACCTAAGATCTGTCACCACCTAGAGATGGTAGAGAATGCCCTGAAAAAGAGCTTTTGGTACAATGTTTGTGTGCCTTTGACACTTTACAGATGCATCGGCTCAATATTCAAGAATAAGAGTTTGTAGAACATGTTGTGAAGAGTTTGTATAACATGTTACGATCTACTGACCAAGGGCACCGAATCCCATACACAGGATACATGACCCTCGTACCTGAAAGTGTGACTGACACGCACTTCCAAAATAGGGACATGCCATGCGATGGTGAATGCAGGTCTAGGTCTTCATTTTGCGCAAACTTTTCCACCAGTCGTGAAGAAAAATGTGTTCACCAATGCCGTTCGCATTGTGCGAGGTTCAAACCCTCTGTGCCCTTGTCTTGTGCAACGCGAACACCTTTTGCCCAACCACTGACACTAGGCCAATGAAATTTCATTTTTCGCAGAACTTATTATGTTCAACCAATGCCAATATCGTCTCAATGCCAGTTCTTTAACAAAGATCATATCTCCCAGGAACCAGCAAAGATTCTCTACAGGAATGCAACGAAGGAAAGTGGAAGGAGGCGGCGGAAACTGCAGCAGGCGCACCAAACGCTGTGTTGCGCACCCAAGCCACAATTACGCGGCTACAGGCGGCGCCGGCGGTACCCGGCCAAAAGTCACCCCTGCTGGTGTACTTCGGCGCTCTGCTGGCCAAGGGCACTCTGAATGGCATTGAGAGCGTGGAGATGAGCCGCATCGCGATCTCCCAGAACAAGCCTGAACTGGTGACAAACTGGATGAAGGAGGGCAAGCTTACAGCCAGTGAGCCACTCGGTGACCTGCTGAAGGAGGTCTGCTCACCTTCTCTGTTGCTTGCTTCCAACATAGGTGATGGCACAGCCACCAGTGTTGCGCCGTTACGTTTTTTTCAGAGAAAACGGAACGAAAATAATCACGCGCCATTACGTTTAAAATGCAATCACAGAATACGCAAGGGATGTACAGAGAACGAAGTCTCACGAACTCCTTACTGCTGATGATTTCCTACTAACGTTTGGTGGCCAAAACGTAAGGTTATGATGTGTAATAAAAAAAACTACGCAACTCCGAATTACTTAAGGACTGCACCACTGGGCCCAGCTGCGCACAGCACAATATAACCAAAAGAAGGACAGCCCAGAGCATAGCAGAGCAGCACGGCACGGCGAGGTTCTTCAAGTATACATTTCCTCAGTGTTTCCCCGCAGGATATGGTTCCGCATCAGATACATGCATGGCTGGCTGCACTCATGGTCAAACGCAACAGATACATGTATGGTCGACCGCAACATATACATATATTTAGATGCATTTTGTAAGTAAATGGGCTGCAGGAAACACATTTGGTCGTACTGCTCGTCGGTTCATCTGCGTTCTGGCGGCCCATTCACCGCCTGTTTGCCTGCTGGCGAGAGAACAGCCAACACTATGGTCCCATGTTATATGCCAACAGAGCTGTTCATTAACGGGTCATACGACAACTGGCCATTAGTTCGCCATTAGACAGATGATCATTAGCTGGTCATTATGCAGCTGGTCATTAGTTGGTCATCACCTTCACCATGCATGCATTGCAGAGCAACCGCGAACTCGCACGGGGAATTTACGAGACCGCAGGCGCGAAGGAGAAGCTCACGATGATCTACGCAGAAGAGGGCAACGTGGAACAGCTCGTCGCCGCGGCCGGGGGGAAGCCGGGAGAAGCCCCTAATTACACGTACCTGCTCCAGAACCTTCTTATGACTAATCCTCAAGGCGCTGTAGCTCTCGCAAAGGCTATCATCAAGCAACCTGGTCCACCGATGGACAAGACGACGATTGCAAATGAGTTTATCCAGCGGCAGCTATATGCTGAGGCCACTAGCTTTGCTCTGGATGCGTTGGGTGAGGACAAAGCTGAGGAGGGGGCCATGCAGGTGTGGGCCGTGCTATAACTTTGTTTCTGCTCATATTGAAACAGGTTTATTTGTAATGCATGCCCGGCATGCATGTACACACACATGGTAGTGTGCCTTGTTTCTGCATCCTGTTTAGCATTTCAAAACACCACATGGCATGCAGAATGCTCACTGCACCGCGTTGTTTCAGAGTGTATCTGTTGAATCTCTTCCCCTTCAGCAAGCAAGCGTCCAGTACGTGTGCAAACAGTGCCGCAATGCTGCATTGCAAGAGCTGACACAAGCGGTGCTGCCTGTCCTTGTGAGCACGCGTGGAACACCTGTAGCCACGACACCTGTAGTCACCCCTCCTGTGGCCACAACACCTGTAGCCACTACACCAGCAGCCACCACACCTGCATCCGTGATCTCTGCAGTGGCTGTCACATCACACATCACATTACTACACCAACACGAAACACAATCACATCACATCACACATCACAGTGCTACACCAACATGTAACCCAATCACATCACAGAATCACAGATAAGATACACAACAACACCACAGCACACTACACCTCCCAGGACACACGTGTGTACGTGTGCAGACCAAGATCATCGAGATCAACATCATGTTCAAGCCGGAGGTCGCAGACGCCATCCTAAGCGGAGGCCAGTTCTCCCACTACGACCGCCCGCGCATCGCGCAGCTCTGCGAAAAGAGCGGCCTCTACATGCGTGCGCTGGAGCACTACACCGATCTCACCGATATCCGGCGTGTCATGGCCAACACGCATGCCATCCCGCCGGAGGCTCTGAAGGAGTTTTTCGGCACCCGGTTGTCTGCTGAGTGGGCCGCGGAGTGCCTCGGTGATCTTGTGCAGGTGCTGCGTGCGACTGTGTTCCCCCTGTGTTCCTTCCGTGTTCCTTTTGTGTTCCTTCTGTGTTCCCCCTGTGTTGCCTTTGTCCCCTGTTGGCTGTGGCTGTGGCACATGCTTCTTGTATGTGTTACATAGCATCAGTGTTTGCTTGCACTGTGTGTACATTGCATCAGTGCTAGCTATCATTGTGTTTACATTGCATCCGTGCGTGCTTGCAATTCATGTACATTGCATCAGTGTTTTCTTGCAATGCGTTAACGTTGAATCAGTGTGTTCTATCAATCTGTATACATTGCATCCGTGCTTCCTGGCATCTGTGCTTGTAAGCATAGTACATACACTGCTTCAAAAATGCGTAGCGCATACCATCGCTCCCAACTTTATGTGATCTTGCAACACGTATCTGCCATCAATCACATCACTAACTGTGCATGACCGTGTCCGAGATCACCACACGCCATAACTCTCTGCATGCATGCTGTAGAACCCTCAGAACGTCAATTTGGTCGTGGACATCGCGGTGGAGTACACCGACGCCATGGGAGGCTGGCAGAAGGTTCTGGATGTGCTGGAGAAGGGCCCCAACCCCACACAGGTCTCCAGCCTGGAGTTCTCGTACCTCGCCCGCCGAATCGCCACCAGTAAGGAGCCCGAGGAGCACTACCGCTACATTGTGGCCGCTGCCAAGTGCCAGCAGTTCCAGGTGTGTGCTCACTCGGTGCACACTAGAGTCTGGAAGTGTTGCCACATACCTGATTCTAACGAGCTAGACTTTTGTTCATTTATTTTGCGTGAGTTTTAGTCTCATTGGATCGATGGTGATGTCGATAGTTACTAAACATGCCTGGTTGAGCTGCTATCGGCATTTATGTGTTCGTGTACCTTCATTTTGCTTGTAGCTTCAGTTTGCAAACACAGGCTCTCCTGTATAACTGCAACTGTAGTGTGCTCTGCCCAGTGCATGCAGAGTTTGGGCCTGCAGCTGTTTTAGTGTCACAAGTGTTGGTGTTCTTCCCACAGCTTCTGTTCCTGGCGGAGATAGTTCTTTGCTGGCACTGCTGTCAACCTTACAAGCCGGAAAGGTAGTAAATAGTCATTAACCCAAATATAAAAAAGCAACTAACACAAAACATCCACCACGGCACTGCTGTCCACTATTTTCAGCGCGGGTTTTTCCCACCCCCTGCAGTTTTCTCGCACTTCTGTTCTTGTTTGTGCAATTTTCCAGCTGTTGCTCCTGAAGTTTACTGTTGCGAGAGCAACGCACTGATTGGAACCCTGCAACTTTTCCTGTTCCTCCAGGACGACCATGTTCACTGTTCTAGTGCTCGAGCTCCCACTTTTCATGTTCCTCCGTGACGAACATGTTAACTTTGCTAGTGCTCGAGCTCCAACCTTTCATGTTCCTCCTGGACTAACATGTTCACTTTGCTAGTGCTCGAGCTCCAACTTTTCATGTTCCTCCTGGACTAACATGTTCACTTTGCTAGTGCTCGTGCGCATGCCCTGGGCGGACCTCGCCAACTTGTCCTGTTCCACCAAGACGAACACGCAATCACCTCGAAAAAAGAAAGAATGTATCACAAAATCAAACGCCAGCTCTGCTGCAAAATCAACTGCTGCAAAATCAGCACCAGCACTGCTGCAACACCAGCTCTGCTGCAGGTGGTGGAGCAGATGACACGAGAGAGCCAGCATCTCGACGTGGACAAAGTCCTGGGCTTCCTCATGGACGCCAAGCTTGCCGACTCTCGGCCCCTCATCAACGTCTGCGACCGCTTCGACCGCGTCACAGACCTCACCACATTCCTGTACAAGAACAACCTGCGAACGTACATCGAGGGTTACGTGCAAAAAGTCAACCCCAGCAAGACTCCTCAAGTGGTCGGGGGCCTGCTGGACTGCCAGGCAGAGGAGAAGTTCATGTCGGACCTGATCATGTCGGTGCGTTTCTCAGAGTTGTCCTGTTGTAAATCTGTGTCCTTATCTTGCCGGTGCGTTCTTCAGATTGGTCATGTCGTTTCTGTTTTAATTGCTGCTGTAGCTGGTTGTTGAATTGTTCTGAAGTGCACTGTATCGTGTCTATACGAGCATAAGATTCGTTGTGCGCATACAAAGAATAAGGGACTGCGTGGACATCCCTGCCAGGTATAGGAAAAGTATATGACGAACTCCATCATGTCGGTGTGTTGTTCAGAGTGATTCTGTTAATGTTGTTCCTTTTCATGCCGGTGCGTGGTTCAGATCGATCATGTTGCCCTTGTAGCTCCTGTTCGCATTGCTGCTTGTAGCTGGTTTTAGAGTCCTTTTGTCGTGTACGATACACTCGTGCCTTGTTAACTCGTACTCGGCCGATCTCGTACAAACATAGATTACACAACGCAGCACGAGCAAACCAAGCAGTGATGCGTTCACTTGTTTTCGTCCTGTCCCGACCTCTTTTAAATTGGCTTTAAACTTACACCCCTGTGGGTGTGGGTATGTTTTTTGCAAACCGGAAAGGTAGTAGTAGGGTTGTTAGTTGCTTTTGGCTATTTAGGTTCATGCCTGTTTACTTCCTTTCCGGTTTGTATAGGGTTCAGCAGTAGGGTCTTACTGTTTTTTTAGTGGGGTACGAGTCGACGTATCTACATTGTACTGTATCTAATACACTACGCCGATTCCTTATCTCTCGTTTGCGCACAGGTGAGATCGCTGCTGCCAGTCAAGGAGCTGTGCGCTGAAGTGGAGAAACGCAACAAGCTCAAACTGCTGGACAAGTTCTTGAAGGTGCTCGTGGAAGAGGGTAGTCAGGACCCTGACGTGCACAACGCCATGGGCAAGATCCTCATCGACGCCAACTCAAACCCTGAGCATTTCCTGCAGTCCAACCCCTTCTACCAACCTGCTGTGGTTGGTAAGTACTGTGAGAAGCGGTGTGCTGTCTCCCACCCCTGAAGAGTGTCCGTGAATGCTCCGCGACACCTAGGCGTACCTGTACAATTCAATATGCCGCATGCATGTGGTGCATGCATCCACCCCTAAATAGTATCAGTGAATACCTTGGGACACCGGTACGATTCAATATATCACATGTATTTGGTTTGTATACACCGCATGCATGTGGTGCATGCATGTGTGCAGAGGCGACAACGACGCAAGTGTTTCTGGCATGCCTGTTGACAGAGACATGCTAGACTGTGTTTTCAAGTAAACTTGCACACAAGTTCACATATTAGTTACTTTTGGGTGCGTTTTGATTGGCTCTTGCGTGAGGCGGGCACTTTGGTGGTTTTTGCAAGAAGAAAACAAAGATCACCGTTGATTGAGGACGAGTTAGCAACAACATCTGAGCAACACATGCCAGGCAGCCAAGCATCTATGCATCCAATTCTGGTAACTTAGTGTGTACATAGCCTATGATGCCTGTCACTGATACCATGCATGTGGCTACAGGGACCCTCATCTCGCTTGCGTGGCATACAAACGAGGCCAGTGCGACGACGAGCTCATCGACTGCACCAACCGCAACTCGATGTACAAGCTTCAGGTGAGCGTGCCTTTATGTTCTTGGTCATCGGACGTTTCAGCGTCATCTCGTAACTGCTGATCACCAGTATCGCTTCATTTCTCAGATCACACACTTAAAGAATAAGCCCTGTCCCAACTTTGTTTCTTTTACAAACCGGAAAGGTAGTGAATAGGCACATGAACCCAAATACGCCTTGTCCCAAATACTCAGGATTGTTCTAACTAAGCGACACTGGCGATCAGTGCTTGTGACACCGCTCTCCTCCGGTTCTGAGGCACATTTCTTTATTTAGAGCTTGGCGTGGTTCCTGATGTTCTATTTTTGTATTGAACGTGTCAGGTCGCTCTCAAACACACACACACACACACACACACACACACACACACACACACACACACACACACACACACACACACACACACAC
>JAUMHD010032194.1:16176-93659 GCA_032359135.1 Ulvella scutata | reverse complement strand
CATTACTATCGCAGTTTGGCTAAGAGTGTTGGGAAAGACTTTCGTGATGGTGCTGTTGTGCCATTCGAGTGAAGTGGCGGATGTTTTGTGTTAGTTTCTTTTCGCTATTTGGGTTCATGCCTATTCACTACCTTTCCGGTTTGTAAAGGCGTTATTCGTCAAAGTCTCACGTTGTTTAGTTCAGAGACGGCAAAATACCCGCCTGTAGTGAACACTAGGTTGAGAATGGGTCACATGAACGTGCTCGTTCAGACCCGATCGCTTAGGGCTTATATCCACAGGCTGAAATGGACCTAAACGGGAAGCCTCCTATTAACCGAGACAGGTATCACTGAACGACTGAAGCAGCGTGATCACACATGGCTCTCGCTGCGTAAGCCATGATATCGATATGTGACTCTCACCGCAACATACGTGTATGAATGTGTTCTTACAAGTTTTGGGGCGAAGCATACTCGTATGGCGTAGTCGCCTAATAATTTATTCTTTGGGGACTACGCCATACTCCTATGCTTCATTATTGGTGAAAGCAGGAGATCCAGATGCCATGCAGCTGTGTGGGAACAGCCAAGAAGGTGGCTTGGATTTCAAATTTGTGCTGAGAACACAGTCTGTCGAGGCGCACCTTGCCATCAGGAAGCACTGCGGCAGCTACAGGGATGTGGGGGAAGTTGATCACTGGGTCATACTTGCCAAGATTTTTGTTTACACCAACGGGTTTGAAGGCGGTGGACCCTCCAGAGGATGGCGGAGACGAAGGGCTGCTTCCTTCGCAAGCAATGTATGTGTTGAAGCCTGTCTTTGCAGTGGTTGAAGGATTGCTCGAGAGCTTCTTCATGTAGCACTTCCCGTTAGAGGTTTTCCTCACGCTCACATTACAGCCTGTGGTCTTTGCGCAGAGTGCCGCACAGGCCGCATCGTTGGAAGTACGTTGGCCGGATCCAGAAAGGTTGTTGCCACCCGGTGCATCCGTGTTCTTTAGCACTGATCCACACTTGGACGCTCCAGACGTTGTGGCCGGCGGAGACGAAGGGCTGCTTCCTGCGCAAGCAATGTATGCGTTGAAGCCTGTCTTTGCAGTGGTTGAAGGATTGCTCGAGAGCTTCTTCATGTAGCACTTCCCGTTAGAGGTCTTCCTCACGCTCACATTACAGCCTGTGGTCTTTGCGCAGAGTGCCGCACAGGCCGCATCGTTGGAAGTACGTTGGCCCGATCCGGAAAGGTTATTGCCGCCCGGTACATCCGTGTTCTTTAGCACTGTTCCACATTTGGACCCTCCAGAGGTTGCTGGCGGCGAACCTCCAGAGGTTGCCGGCGGCGGTGACGACTCCTCTGTAACCCACACACACTTCTTGACTTCCTTTCCCTCATTTCCCTCGTTTCCTTCATTGCCATCCATCGGGTGCCCTGGGCGTCTATACCACTTTCCGATTTCATCACCCAATATATCAACCGGATTGCCGTTGATGGTACATTTCTGTACGCGAGCTTGCGCAAGTTTGCGAGAGGAGATAGCATCCATGCCAGACACTTCGCACACTAGTACAGTAGCATCCATCTCGCTTACTTCGTTCTGAGCCAAAGACATCAGTATGGTGGTGCCAGCGGTGTGAATGTCCCCTCGCGTCCTCACCACCCCCCCATGGAAGTCACTCACTTTCACATCTGAAGGAGCCATTACCAAGAATTCTTCAAAGCTGTCCACATCCTGCAGCCAGTAGGGTTCGCTGCCTACTCATCTTTGATTAGGAATGGGCCAAAAACAATGACAAAAAACTAATCAGGAACCACGCTTACAGATTACAGGTTAGCAAGTGGTCCTAATCAATACCTGAGTGTCGTTTTCGCATTGATTACAGGTTAATTATTAACTAATATCGAACCTTATAGGTACCTCTAGACAGAACAATTACCATATGTTTTGGTTACTTTGGGGATATTTAAACACACTTTGAGGATATTTAGTGCATTAATGGGCCTGGGGGCGCCTATGTGACAATACATGTATGTTCCAAGGGCCAGGGACTCCATCTGGGGTAAAACACAAACAAAAACGCCCAATTGAGGGCTCAAACTGCCAAGTCAGCTGTAAAAAAGTGGGTTTCCGGAAAAAGCATTCCCCTGAAAAGCGGCGAAAGGGTATGTATGGCAGATTGTAGGGTATCTCAGTCGCCCAATCAGTTCTTCTGGTTCGAAACGCCCTCAAAGGGCTCCTTATCGTACGTGTACGTGCACATGTACGTGCACCTCAAAGTGTTCTGAAACTGAAAGGTACCTGCACAGCCGATCTAGCAGGACGATGCAAGAGCGCGACTGTTGTTGCTATATTGCTGAGTGCGCAGTCTTTTGTGTCAACTGAAATGACAACATTGCACCATTCTGTTTCCTCGAAATTGTCTGAATAATTGATTAACAAGTAGGCGAACAGTTGATTAGGAATAGAACAAATTATAGTCAATGTCATTAGCTAGGGCCAACCAGAAATTGATTGAATCCCAAATGTCGATTAGCCATTGATTAGGAGGGTGAAAATCAATCCTAGTCTTTCGCTTATCAATCCTAGCCGGCTAATTTAGAGGCCTCAGCACATAGCCTTGGAAAACATGCACCGCACTAATGAAAAGGTTTACAGTCGTAGCTACTGTCAAAAACTTTTGGGTGTCGAAAATCACGGTTGTGGCATTCTTTCGGGTCCCTTCGTAACCGTATAACCGTGTTCACCCCCAGGCCATGATCGAGTGATAAGCAGCACCAAACAATGTTATGGCACTGAAACAAACACAGGAGAGAGAATGGAAAGCGAAATTTTTTCGAATACCACACATGGCGACACTTAGCGCGAAGTGCGATCGAGCCTTGTATACGTAGCGTATGTGCATATTTTGGAAGCAGAAACGGTGCCACCAAAGTGAATGTGTATCTCATCGGATGTACTGAATCTGTGAAACTGTTTCTGACAACTACGACGTTGCCCTGCGCCCTAGAGATGGCCGGAAATCGTACTCGGATGCTGAAGGAATTTGAAGTGGCATCAACGAACTCAACATCCGCATCAACGACAAACGTGTCTTCTGTCCATTCTTCAAGATCTTCAATCAGCTGAGGAATGGAAATATGAACATCTGGTGGAGATTTGCAAGACAGCCATTGCGCAGAGGCAAGCTGACAGCAAGCTAACGCAACAATGACTGGCACGACGACATGAACTCGGCGTGGCATCGGGAAAAGCACAGGTGCTGTACGTTCAAATGCACGTTCAATTGCGCGAGGTAGGCAGCAGCTTACCCACGATGCCCCGTCGAGCGCCCCGCTCTGTCTTAGTAACGATGGAGCAAGCGCGGTTTGCAATGCTCGCAAAAGAACGTTGCAATTGGAAGGGTTTGCAACAGCTTTTCCCGTTAGCATTGCTCTCGATTTGCACTGCTTGGGTGAAGAATTTTAAGCGTGCATACGAGAGGCTGACGTGTTCTTGCCACCAACATGCACTGTGCATGTGTCTTGATGCACCTTTTTGGCCCCCAGAAAAAAAACAGGCCTCTACTTCCCTCCGGGATTACAGGAATTTTGAAAGTGTGGCACATCTCCCGGAAGCTCTGCCCCGGATCCGGATGTACCGGAAGCTAGAGAGCGAAGCGAGCGAAAAACACTACCAGGTACCGGAAACAACATACTAATAGCATGCTCATGTCCCGGACAAAATCCGCATTTGTTGTGGGGTGGTGTCCGGGACTTCCCGAACCCCAAAACGTTCGAGGTAGAGGCCTGCCCCGGACCCAGATTCGTACATCCCAACTTCCACATGAACACTATATAGTCTGACGGTAGAAAATCTCGCGGATGCAACTTCGACAATTCTTCTTACAAAGCGGGCTCGTTTTGAATGATGATTTCGTGATTGGGCCGGCTGGGTTAACGTGGCCTGGGGGAAGAAGTGCAACAAACATCATATTTCCCGGCGGAACGCGGTATGTTGCCAGGGCATGCCGGGGGCTGGCAAGGATGCTACGCTCGCGGGGTGATCCTGGACGCGTACGGTAGCCAGGATGAATAATCAGGCAGCCCGGGCGCGCCGCGGTAGCGTAGTAAGGGCCAATGGCAGGTTCAGCGCTTCAGCAAGGACGCTAGCGTCCTTGCTGAAGTACCGATTGTCGCTGGACTTCCAGAAGAAGAGTGTCAAGATATAGTGTCAGTGTCAAGCGTAGAAAGGCCTCTTGGTGTGGCTTTTTGAAACAACGGATCTGAGTCTTCAGTCTCCAGTGCCACCTCAGGTGATGCATGGAACTCAGGGTCAAGCATAGTTCGAATATATTCAATCGATCGGACTGGAGAGTATTAAAGGGAGCAGACGATGCCCACCAATTGAAAGCATTAAAGCCGCTATAGAGCAAAGAGCAACAAGTACGTGGAACAGCTGGAGATAGCAACAAAGAACATCCAAGAGTAGGCAGGGTGACGGATACCAGCAGCACTCAAGCCCCAATTCATACACTCGTTTACACTGCAACATGTCAGCACTCATGATCACCTAGTAGGAAATTTCAGGCGAGGGCGTCCAAGTACTAGTCCCAGGGATCCAGCTGGAAGGGGTGCTGGCTGTCCGCATCCGTGAGCATGCGGGACATGTACCTGCAGAACAAAAACAGTTCGAATGAGTCAAAGTAGCCGTCCAGTTTGTTTGGGACTGGTTCCAAAAGTACTCCACCAGTTGTTGAATCATTTTCGGGAGGGGAAATGAGCGATTTTCTGATTCTGGGAAATCCCCCTTGAAGATGAAAAGCTTGCACGTACTTTCGGCAAACCTGGGGATGCCGAGGCTAAACCATGAAGAGTCAAATCATGGAGAGGCTAAACCATGGAGATGCTAAACCATGCGCTGGCGCCGCCCCAAGGGCCCCCTGGGGACGCTGGAGCATGGTTTTTTCTATCCATGGGCGGGGGTCGGTCTGAAAGCTGCACAGCAGCAACAGCTGTTCATGCACCAGCTTTTTGACCTTCTTTGAACACTTTAGACGAGTACACATATGGCACCAGACGTATCATACATTCAGTTGTTGCCATTTTGCACACATGAAATGCGGAAATTGTGGTCTTCGATTTCGCTTCGTGAAGACCATTGTGTACACTTGCATAGCCAAGTCACACTCTTGCAGGCAAGGGGCCGTTCTAGTCCTAGCGAAGCGATTCCGCACATCGTGCATATTTGCAGACTGGATCTTCGGATGCTTCGCACATGACTTCGAACTCAAGAACTTTCGCGGCGATATGCTCGAGCATCTTTTCCGAACCGCATCATGTGCAACACCACGAGGCTGCCAACACTGCATGCTCGTACGTATTGGCTGCAATAGCTTGAAATTACTTGCGCACTGTTCGTTCGTACACACTGCTTGGAAGTCCTGGTAGGATGACAATGTGTCCGTTGGCAGGAGAACAGTTCGTGCAGTTGTGTTCCGCTGAGCACAGCTTTCGATCCATTTTCACGCCACAGTGTTTCTTCAACCTGGTATTTCTTCAACATGACATAGTAACTGTGTAACGGGGCACTGCAGGAGTACAGCAACGACAGCAACAACAGCAACAACAGCACACACTGGAGACCACGTCTCCTTTTTTTCGTGCCCCTGTCCACTGTGTATGAGCGCTACCGGTGCCAGGCGCCTGCCTCGCGGCCGGGGCCTCTGGCAAACTTTTGCCTGGCCAGAGATGTGCTGCGGGGGGGACGTTTTGGGCAGGGTTATGGCCAAAACCTCGCGAAAAAGAAAGCTTAGATGTAAGAGGGCCCTGGGGGCCAAATACAAGGGCTGGGCCCCAGGGCCCCCCGGAAAATCGCCTGTTGGCCCGGGCAAAGCCGAAGCGCATTTAAACGCGCGCGCGCGCGTGACTTAAACTACGCGTAGTTACGTTGAGCAAAATTTTGTTGGTCTTGGGATTGACCTTACAATAAGCCGCGGGCCCGTGAGCGTTCAAGTGCTTTTACCACAAGGTCCCGGGTTCGAACCCCAGTCCGGCCACATCTCGTCTTTTTTTCGAGCTTCTGCGCGCGCCGGGTGCGCAAAGCGTCCCTGGTGGTTTCCCCTTGAAAGAATGCATGAATTCCGCCACTATGCTGAGGCCGAAGCTCAAAATGAGTATGGCGTAGTCCGCGAATAATTTAATTAATTTATTGTTCATCGCGCTAAGATGCATCGTGGGCCCTCGCATGCATATGGGTTCGCAAAGCTTTGCAAAGTTGAACGTGTGCCTCCGTGGAGCTCCGTGGCCGAGTGAACACAAATTCAATAACAAGATTTGGTCTACTCGTGCAATCATTAATTGATTGAGCAGGAAAAATTACCCTAGCAGCGGCTTGTAAATTAGTACGCGTGAGCATCCGTCCAGTAACCTTTCTCGCCTCTTCGTACAGTATCGTCTACAGAGCAAGCGGTTCAACATCCACAGATCGTATTGATGAGATTTGCCTGCTTTGTATCAGTAGCATGCAGTTTTGCGCACCTGGCCTTGGGATGGTCGGTTGGGACGTTGCCTGATCCTCGAAAAGACTTTGAGGCATGCGGGTGTGTTTCACAGAGCGCAAAAAACAATTTTGTTTTTCAACCGCGAACCTTTTATGTAGAGGTTCAATTCCAAAGAGAGGGTGTTCCATTAGGCACACCTTTTGCTAACTCGTTGGATGTACACCTGAGCAGTGCTTGTCAGGGAGTAGATGAATCATGAGTAGCTAACAGTAAGAAAGATTGTCAACTGTGTCTGTATACACCGCTCTGAATGTACCTCGTCAACTTCCAGCACCTGTGTGAACGTTTGCCAGGTATCCAGAGATAGTTGTGGCTTGTTGTTCAGCAGCCTGAAACATAAACGTTCTTAGACAGCAATGCTAGCAAACTTCAAAGCCCTGTTCTAGCACTGCATGGCCCCAGGGACTATCCGCACTATGTTTCAGGAGGTCTGTGCCTGGATGGGTGTGCTCTCCGGACGGTTTGGTGGCATCCCGTACACTGGACATCGTTCAGGGACACATCAACGCCATATACAATGGAGAAGACCCGTATTCGAAGGTGTATTGCAGCGGCACGAAGCAAGAAACGTCGATAGAGCTGCTAGCAGTCGTAATCGACAGTGTCGATGGCCACGGTGATGCGGCCAGCCGCGTAGCTGCATTCACGCGCGGCGTACATGACAGATTTGGTGTTGGTTCAGTCGAGTGTGGCAGTGGAGCTGTGATTGTGATCAGCGTGGAGGATAGGCAGGTGTATATTCCTCACACCACGTCCCATGTGTCAAGATCACCTGCCTGAAATTGATACAGATTAATGGGCAGTAGAAATAGCGACAGGCACACCGTGGTAAAGCGGTCTGCAGCCCTCAGCCAGATTGTCTTGGCTGCCTCAAGCCACGATTCTGTACCGTGAGAGATTCCAACTGGATATCGTTTGCAGAGGCAGTAGATCTCCAGGCCCACTGCCTTCCGGCAGCACACTGCATGTGGGCTGCATGCTGTGTATCTCCAGATAGTGCATTCAAGTCAAGAGATAGTGCATTGAAGTCGGTGCATCAGGTGGACACCTCATGCAAGTATCGCGAGAAAAGCATACAGGACACTCTGAGACAAGCATACAGGACAATGATGCAGGTGCACATCTCAACAGGGGAGCTTGTGAAGGAACATCTGTCCTCTGCAAGAATAGAAAGTCTTGTAAGAGGTATCAGGCCACAGCTGCAGGCCGGTACTTACGGAAAGGCCCTTGAGAAGCTGGTTGTGGAAGTAGGGCTTGAGCTGTCCTCGAAGACCCCTTCTGGAGGTAATGGACGTGGCGATGACGACGATTCCAGGACGTTTCTGATCTTTGGGGCCTTCGTTTCGATGTTTGTCGGGCTCTCGTGCTGGGCACAGCACAACAGCCAGCAGAGCAGGGGACGGAGATCACTGCAAACACAGCTCCGTGGCCTTCAGCATGACTGTGAGGTGTGTTGGCGGTTTCGGTATGTCTGCATTGATCCACTTGGTGACGCAGCCAACTGCTCAAGTGAGTCATCGAGGCATCAGACCAACCACAGGACCTTCAGATCCGAATCCAGGAACCACCTCATCACATCGATTACTGTGTTCCATGATCTCTACTGTTGCACATTCTGTCGCTTGAGGCTGTATTTTGTCAGAAAGAGATGTCCACCTTGGCATCCATTGTACTGAATTCCCACTCTAGCTACTGAAGATACCTTGGTTATGTGAAAGCTGATGAGGCGTCTACAACACACGCAATATTATACTCAAGCATTCATATTGCACTCTCTGCAAACTTCCGTTGTCCCCTCTCTTCAAAACAGTTGGCCTCCAAGTGTGCTGCCCAGCATGCAGACTCTGGCACCAGAGCTCTATAATACACTTGCCAAAATTACTGAAGTTCTCTCTGTACACCTGCAGCTGCATGCCTGCAACACAAAGATATTTCGATAGGCTTTCTGATGTGCTTATCCTAGTAGGAAACCCAGGTACAACTGCCGGTGTTTGTGGCACGTGGCGAGGCCAGCCTGCGTGCCAACATGAAGCCCCCTGCAGGCTGCTCAGCAAGGTACTTACGTGTCAACGTCTTGCCCAATCTGTCTAGAGGATTTCGATACCGATCCTCAAGCCCCCCCCAGCGCTGCTGCGCCCACACCTAGCGCACCCCCCCTCCCTGCTGATTTTGACGACGAGCCGTTGCTCCCTGAACAGACTGCTCCGATATCTGGAAGGCCGGGGTACTTTCCAGCTATTTTCTCCACTTCAACTTCCGCAGGTGTGTGCACTTCTGCTGTGTCTGTGTGCCCTGCCTGCTTACTTGCTATGCTTGAGCTGTTCCTCTATTTTCCATACACCCCAGCACCTGATTCCATGTCCCTTTTCGCCTGTGCTATTGCTTCCTGGTGCTGGTACTTGTATTTCAACCTGAGAGGCTTGCTTGCATTGCATGAGACGTTTGAGTATGCGTGCACGACCTGAGGCGAACCGACCTGATATCCTGGGACATGGCGATATTAGATATCACACTACAGGTAGATCTGCATCACAGGATGACCCCAAGATTCCATATGTGCTCCCCTGTGGGCACACCTTCTGCGAGGCATGCATCACTGACTGGCTCGCCAGCAGGTCAGAGTGCCCGAGTATGCCCCCCACAACCCCCTCCACACGCCAGACGCACACACATGCAGCTTCAGTCCACTACCATGAACGGCCTTGCACGTTTACATTTTTCATGGGCGTCACAAGATTCCGTGCCGCGCCTGAGTAAGTCATGCCATCGCCTCCATGCTCTTTCACGCGCCAGTGTCACACGCCAGCACATGAGATGTTCAGAGAGGGTATTGCAACTCTCACACACACATGACAAGGATGCACATTCACCGTGTGTCTCTGCACCCATGACACAAATTTCGTTGTTCATGATTCTTACTGCGTGTCTTCTGTGCAGTGTGCAGAGAGGTGGTTCACAACGGCCCAGCATCAGCAGTCCCCCTCCGCGCGCAGCAGCTGGCAGCTTGCAGCCACTACTCCCACAGAGCAGCCTTCAGCTCTGGTGTAGGATACGATGTGTATGACCCGGAGCTGGAGTACCGCCTGGGGCGCCTCCGTAGCCTCCACCGCAACCTCGTCACACAGGTGAGCATGTCCCCCTGCCTGCTGCTAACGCTTCCAAGCGTTGCCATCATTCACTGTTGTTGATGCACATTTCAGGAGCGCATATGTCCCAATGTTTCCACCCGAAGAGTCTGCGTGGAAAGGGTCTGTAGGAATCGGTTGACATGTCAACGTTTCCAGAAGTTATTTTCGGTCGGTGACACATGAGTCGTTCAAGTGAAGCAGCATGCCTGGGCTGTCAGATGTTCATGCTTCAGCCACTGCATTTCTCGACAGCTCTTGAGTGTCCGCACTCGTTTCTACGTGTACTACATTGAACCTTTGAACTGTAAATATGTCAAGTGGGGTTAACTAGATGTGGCCCGTGTCGGGCCCATCGCATGTACACCGATTTGTGATACCTGACACAGCATCAGTGCTGCTATCCGTGCAGAGTATGGTCGATGATCTGCTTTGGAGGTCGCGCATGCAGTCAAGGTACCATGGGGGTTGGGGCCGTCCCCCATGGCATGTGCGCCACCACAGCCACTCACGTGTCAACGACTGGGGCCGTCATCCAGAGCTTGTGCAGCAGATGAGTGCTGCCACGGCAGCTGCTCGTGCAGCTGACGGTGCCCATGGGTCAAGGCCTGGAATGTCGTTTGGGGGGGGTCGCTCTGCAGGGGGGGGTGGCGGAGGATGGTGAGGCTACCACTGAAGGCCGTCACTTCTACTGCGGGCTGGCTAGTCCTTGGAACTTCATGAGACTCTTGTTGCAAGGACTATGCCAAGCGTGAGTCGCCAGGCTCCTCTCCAGTATGCTACTGTGCTCCAATACTTGGCGCCACTGCGGCAGTCTTGTCGTCTCCAACAACTCCGAATGACTCACTGGGTGGGAAATCATGATGGGTGTATACCAAGTGTAAGCAACTTGACGGTAGCAAAGCTGCTTAGGGACACGGTGCTGCTGCCTTTTTGTGTTCGTTCTTCGTCGCTTCTCTTTCATGTTCTGCTCCTTTCTTTCCCCTATCTATGCATTGCTTTTTAAACAAGTAGACGGCTTGCCTGCTGTAAGGAGGCAGGCATGACTGCAAAGATAGTATTGCTACAAGCCTATGTCGAAAATCACAGCTGCCAACTTGCAATTCGAGTGCCATTATTCCCAATGGGAAATGCGCGCTTAGATGGGCTGTGTACAGAGAAGCAGCAACTCAGAGCCTCCTCGTGCTACTGATAAGATTTCATGTCAAATTGTGCATTGTTGATAACACAGCCTGGCTGTTTCATATCAGAGAATTTCTTCTTCCGTCCTGCCTTGCCAATGGGATCGTCTCCTCTTCAGACGCATGTAGCTGGTCATAGGGGACTGTCAGAAGGGCGCGAACTGGATCTGGGGAACAGGACGAGCCTGGGCGGTGCTGAGAGACAACCTAACATGTATTCCTGCCTGAGGGCCAATTTCCACCAGATTCACCACTGAGCACCACATGCACGGAGTTATGCCTGCCCAGACACATGTTCAGAATATCTCAGGGGTGCTGTCCCAGGAGTACTGTTGCACCAGACCTGCTGCAAATACTGAGTTGCTGTGGAGGGTGTGGTCTATTTCTTCTTTCTTTGGAGCTGAATCTGTAACTGACTCGCTCGGATGAGTCAGTGACTAGCACTGTAAAGTTCGTTTGCAGCTGGATCAGGGGTTGGACATCCGTCCAGCTTCATGCGAATGCCTGGTAGTTCAGCTCTTTCTGTGCAAAACAACAAAGCCAGTTGTTGTAGTGGGACCTCCAATGGCATACAATTAAAACTACATCCATGGGCTTGCGGCGGTTGGCATGCAATCCATTTGGGCACCTGGCAGTCACTGAGGCCTCATGTGCTGTCGGCGATGATAGTATGCAGAAGCTACTGTTGGCGGAGATTCGATGCAGTATGCATATATTTACGTCACCATCTCGACAAAGGATCGAGCTCGAGTCACGCGGTTGATTACATGTTGCGAATCACTCCTTTACTCCACACATCTATAGCTAGAGGGATCAACTCCACGGAATACTAGCTCCATACCATGATATACCATGCTGACGGCCCATGGTGAAACGGTGAATGTGTGTCTCGGTAACAGATCGACTGCCGTTGCTTGCTTCACGCCATCTCGCATGCTGACAGCGACTGATCCAACCTTTTGAATATGTAACGTATCACATGATGTTTCAAGTTCCGGTCGCTGTGACTGCGCAAGGTGCCGTTGTTGTTTGACTGTTTAGGTGACTAGGCAGAGGTGACACAACCGACATAGCACGTCTGACTCCGGTACGGCACGAGGCTGCAATCGCATGCAAGGAAGCATTTGGAAATACTAAGGCAGACATGCATGTGAACGCGTATGTGCTTCATAAGGTGACCCTGGAGCCAGGAACGGCCTGGAAGGTCTACCTTTCAATATATATGCTTGTCGGACTGAGCCTGATCGTGTCCTGAGACGACCCCCGCTTGGCAGTTGGCTCGTTCATGTGTCTCTATGCGTTGCATGCTCGTCGGTTCGTAGTAAATCCATGTGCAGCTCTGGCCGTTGCGAGGATCAGGCAGAGGGCTTGCCTTGCGGGCATACGCTGAGAACTGGGCGAACAAACGGAGAATGCACTGCATCAACTTGTTAACCATGTACCTGCAGGCTCTGTGATCACAAGTTTCAACCATGCCTTGTGTAACAGACGTACACTTGGGTGTTGATGTGGGGGAACAGGAAGATTACGAGACATGCAGCAGCGTTGCATTGCAGGTGCCTCAATGTCGGCCTTAAATCTGCATATACTCATTTTCCTGGCGGTTTGCCTGGCCACAGATGCATCGCAGCTGAGGGGAGCGGCAAAGCTGAGAAATGAACTAGCCCAGTCCTTCTCCCCACACAGGCAGTTGTCCACACAGGTGTGATGCGGGTCACAAACCCCAGTGCTGTAAATTTTCTCGTATATGACGCTCTAGCGCCTGTTGAGGAAGGACTGCAGACAGCCGGCACAGATAATATTCACGGTTACATGGGCCATTCTATGGAGTTATGCCTGTAACTTTACACAAACAAATATTCATGGGACAATCAATGCAGCTACCGCGCATCCCAACACACAAGGGCTAGATATGCCTCTTCGTGTCTTGTCCGAATTCGATGCATATCACCTCATAGGGAAGCATTCGTGATCCTTCGTAATTCAGGGCCCTCCGGCAGCAAGGTGTCTAGTATCCACTGCACTGTAGTCCCTGTGCAGCACACGTCAGGATCTTCAAAGTGCAGCAAACAGTTGCATAAAGAATCAAATGTACTGTGTTTCCTGGCAAGTACCTACTTCCTTTCCCTCTATCTGAGTGTCTCCCTTGCAAGCGGAAAGGGCAGATAATGGGGCAACTCTCTGGATGTAGTACCAAGCTCGAGCACATATTGCCACAGGTGCAGGCACGAACACACTACCGGCAGGAAACTGTGTACAAAAACGAGCACTCAGTACGTACCTCTCAGCGCCTGGACCCATTTCCCTAGGTCTTGGGCTTTCAAGTCACTCCTTTTGAAGCTGCATGGCTGTGCGCATGGCCAGGAACAGTGTGTAAATTTACAGACATAAATCCATAGACTGGCTCATGCACCACCAAATCAACGCATGACAACTTAACTTGGCCAGGAACAGTACCCGTGGTATGCCATCGTGGTAAAGGGCGATCACGCCAAGCACATGCTCCCATGCCAAGCACCTGCTCCACCTTGACTCATTGATAGGCACAACAGAGGTTGTTACTTGTGGCGGCTGATGGGCAACATGTGCACGTGCAGGAGGAGGGACTGCCGGTTGGTGTGCGCCATCTCATGGAGACTACAACGTCTGACAACACCTTCATTGCAGAGACAGTGGAGGACCTGTCCCTCGCCATGGTCGGCGCCATACCTGGCGTGCAGCACATTGAGCTGCGCACGCACGCGGTGCTCACCAACCTCGCTGGCCCCGACCCTCAAGGCGCTGATGGCCCCTACAACGGCGGCCCCTTCGCTCCAGATGTAAAGAGCATGCGGGTGCGAACCTTTCAGTCAGGGAGCAAGTGGGATCTGGAGCTTGAGCATGCTTTCTGGGTGGTCTTATTCACCTGTCTAGTGTGCACACGTTACTACTACTGAGAGGTCATCAGAAGTGCGGGCTAAGCTTAGGATACAAAAGGCGCTTGCAGCAGACAGCATGCCATAGAGAGAGCCTGTAGGATGATGTAGGCGTGCCATTCGGGTGAAACCAGGGGCGTTGCTCACGCCAGCCTCCCATGATGCTCACGCGCTTGCCCGCTCATCGCCATTGCTCCATTGTGGTGTTTTCGTCCTTCCTTGCTGGATATACAAGCAGCTTGAGGCGTCCAACATGACCATGTCCGACATGATCATGTCGGACATGTAGAGAGGAGGGGCGTTGCTGCAGGGCAATTGCACGCAGCCAGTGGATGAGGCAGTGAGCGAGCTGCTGGAGGGAGCTGCGCTGCTGCCACTGACGGAGGGCCAGTGCCTGCTTGTCAACAATGGCAACATGACGTCTGAGTTTGGAGACTGGTGGTCAGACAACTTGTACATGCGGTTCGTGTCCCAGGGAGATCCTCGGCCCAGCGGTGGCAAGGTGTGTGCCCCCTTCATGCTTCGGCAGCGTTTTCATGTTCCTCTCCTACTCCTCTTTCACATCGGACTGCAGCCAAGTTTCAGTTGTCACTTATGAGTGTGCAATGCAACTTGCTTGGTGGCTTTCCTGTGCTTGATCCTGTGCCTGGTGTTTCCAAAAATGGCAGTGTTGGGGTGCGTGCGCGGTGTGCTGTGATGTGCATGCAATGTTGTGCACGCTGCGAATCCCATGCCCTTCAGCCTGCCATTCGGTCTACATGCCCAACGCCTAACAGACACACATGCTCGAGTTGTGTGATAGCATCCTTCGCAATCACATCATCCTGAACGTTCTTGTGATGGAATCTTCCCAGTACCATCTGCCCCGCCAGATGGTACTGAGCGATGCAGTCGCAAGGGTTTGGACGATGGTGCATGGCCTGTGCACAGTGAGTAAGACAACATGCAGCACTGCAGGTGCGAGTGAAAGCCCGCCAGAACGTGTGGTTCACGAGGGTCACTTTCCAGTGGAGTGGTGGGGCCGGAGATGGATGTGATGAGTGTGTGGAGTGGCCTCAGGGGGGCTTGGAGGTTCAAGGTTCCCTGTACGCTCAGAGTACGACCACCCTCCCTGTTGCCTTGCTCCTGCCTGCCTGCACTACAGGCATTCAACTCATGTGTGCGTGAAAGCTGACGCGCCACAGCCACCGCCCCCTGTGCCTGCAGAGTGCACCTTTTCGGACTTCAGGGGTGCATCCGTCATCCACGCCGCTGCCAACGCCTCCACCACGTTTGTGGAGTCTCTGGCGATGAACAACGCCGTGCAGGAGGCGCTGCTCTCTGGCATCAGCAGCCCTGCGGGAGGGGCAGTGGTCTCTGTTGAAAGGTACCCGACACCCGCCCCATAATACCCCACGTTTATATGGCGTACGGCACCTGCATCATATGAGAGATGAGAACGTCACAAGCACTTCTGTCCGTGGGTGTGTCTGGTCACAAAGCCAACAAGCCATCTCTGCCATACCCACTGCCACTGCACAATTGAGTTTGCAGAGGCAGCTCACTTTCGATAGTACCATAGCAGTCGCGCCTCCCTCTGTGCACCCCTGCCTTCAACCCTCAGCCGCACACATGCTGATCACATCGACTACGTCGCACATTTACAACATGTCTGAAGTTCTAAAGTGTTCCCTGTGTTGTGTTCAGATCGTTTTTGTACAACAATGAAGCCCCTGCGCCACTTGCTACCCGGAACTGGAAACCTGGAAACCCTCCAGTCTTCTATGCTGATGCCGCACTGTCGGTGGCCAGCAACAGCACCGTGGAGTCTGCTGCGCCGCTGGCGGAGCTGCCGGTGGCCAGAGGTGACATGGCTCAAAATCCAGAGTTTCTGTCCAGACAGCAGGTGAGCAACACCGTCTTTCGTGATGATGTATGCTACTGGTTGCGCCGCTGGAGGGGTGCAGCTGGCAGGCTTTGCTGAAGGGGCTAGGCATGCAGAGTGGGGGTTGGCGAGCAGCAGGAATAACGGCCCAGAGGGGGGCTGGTGTTGTGGGCAGGAGCCACGCTGCATGTTATGTGTTTGTGCCAATACTGGCATCGAGTAGTTGCCTTGCCTGTTTGTAACGGATGTGATGCACTATCTTCAGGCTTGCATGTGGGGTAGACCTTACTGCTCAGGTGTTTGAGAGTCTTGAACATGTGAACTGAAGTGCGTGGCCATGTGCAGGAGGCGCCAGCCATTGAGCGTGTGCCCTTGATCGAGTTCCCAGGCACAACATTCGTTGTCAGTGAGCTCACCGCCTCTGGAACGCAGATGGTTGACCGCAGCTCCCCCCAGACGGCCTCGCAACCAAACCCGACAACAGCCCCAGATGCAGCAGTCTCAGATGCAAGTGCAAGCACTCAAAACGCAAAGCCCTCAGGGTCCAAGAATCTCAGCAGTGGATCCATCGCAGGAATAGCTGCTGCGGCCATGGTGCTGCTGCTGGCGCTTGCATGTGCTGCATACATGTGTGTTCTTCGGGCAAGGGCGCAGAGCAGCTCAAAGGCAGCCGAGGCGTCTTCAGCAAAATACAGCGTACACAAGCGTCAACTAAACAAAGAGAAAGGTTTTGACAGAGCAGAGTCTTCAGACGGCAACCACACAACTCATACACACAGCTCACAGGCCATGCAAGAGTCACTGCCAGCGAGGTTCATCATGGCAGAGCAGGGCTACGTGTTGGGAATGGAGGGGGCAGGTGGCGCGGACACCGATGTAGAGGCAGCTCCGCACACAGGCACCACCCACTCCATGGTTTCGGATCCAAAGTGGCTGGCAGAGGAGGTGACGGTGTCGCGCGGCGGCCCTGCCGGTGTGCTGCCCCTCGCCTTGCATTTGGGACTGTTGGTGTTCTGCGGTGTTGATGCGTTGAGTGGCACTGTTCGTGCTCTGCTCCTGATTAGTGCAGGCATGCATGAAGCATGGGGTTGGTGGGGGGGTTGCATCTTCGGCTGGTTGCGGGTGGTGGGCAAGCAACGTGCGCGGCTTTGCGCAATCTTCTTGCCGCGCAGCGTCGACATCAAGGCCCCCCCCAATGCGTGCCATGCGCACGGCATGCGCTGCTGACGTCCTGTGCAGAGGCTTTCCAGCTGAGCTTGAAACTTATCTATGCACTCGCAATGGCATTGCCTGTGTATCAGTGCGGTCTGCCGGAGCAGTGCAGTGCGTGTGGCTGTGCAGGGGCGCCACAATTCAGCCACCGGCAGCACGCCGCGCTGACCACAAAGCGCACGGCGCTCACCACCATGGGCCCCTCCGCCACCCTCTCACAGGTCAGCCAGGAGAGCCCTCCCCTGGAGAGGCTGATGTCTCAGTTGGAGTGGATCGCTGCTCACCAGGGCGGCTGCCTGTTCCAGTGCATCAAGTGCGCCTCCTGCCACGCTGGCGCTGGTGCCGCACTGCCACACCACCAGGCAGGCACTGAGCCCACCCACAGGCGCACAGGCGCATGTCGCGAATCACAAGCCTCGCCATCAGGGGTGTACTTGAGCGACGTCCCTGAACACAGAAACTCATGGGTGTTTGATCGCACTTTTGGTACATCATGCATGATTGCCCTTCCTTGCGTGGACTACATCCAGCATGAATCGCTGCCACATGTGTGCACCTTGGCATGAAGGGAGCGGTGTGATATGCATATATATGTGGAGGGGGCCCTGACCCATGCATGTGGGACCACCGCCAGACAAGCAGGACCTTACCCAGTATTTGCAAGGCTTCTAGACAGCGCAGTTTGCGGTGCAGGCTTTCATTGCATTCGGGGAAGCGGCTGGGAGGGCAAGGCGTGGTGGTTTTTGCACAGCACGCGAAAGTTCGCAGTAGGAAGTTCGCAGTGAAGTTCTTCCTGTCCAAGAAAGCCTTTGAAGTTGAGAAGGCCGCCGCCCTCAATCCTGTGCGCCCACCCTCTCTCTGCCCCACCCTTCCAGCTGCAATGACAGCACTTCGTGCTCCATAGACTGTTCATATCGTGCTGTCACTGGAGAGTGGTGCACTGTTAGTTGCTTGGATGGCCTTGGTGTGGACAAGGGACCTGCATTGGCCGGCAACATTTGAACTGAACTCCAAGTCAAGGATGCAGCAATGTAATCTTGTGAACAGCAAGCGATGTCAGTGGGCTGGATGGCTTCTGCAATGCCTGAAGTCACATGGATCTTGTGGCAGTGACCGTGTGTTCTATGTTGCCCACAAGCGGCATGCCTGCCGGGATGTTTGGACCAGTCGCGTTTCTGTAGGGATGCCCAGTAGCGTTACATACCGATCAGGCACTGGCAGGTACGAATCCAAAGGCCACGGGCCGGTGTGTGCAGGCGCTGAGGGCGGTGATGCCGCCGGTGGCGCTCGTGCAGGGAGACGAGCAGCAGCTGCAGGAGGCGGTGGAGGGGCTGCCGCAGCCGCTGTGCACATGGCCGCTGCCGCAGATGATTGTGATGGAGAAGGGGGAGAGCCTGGAGGAGTTTTCGCAGCGCAGTGCCCCCGATTTCTTCACCTCGTTGCAGGTCCCCCCCCCCCCCCGGCCGTTTGCTGCTGCCCCACCTTGCCCTCTTCATGTCCCATACATACTTTCGAGCGAAATTGTCAACATATCAAGTTCCTTGCCTGCGCGACCCTGGTGAATGCTTTGTCTTGTGATCAGCACCTGTGCAGTGATGCCTTGAAGGGCTCAGCGGGAGGTGTACGTGGCAGGTGGCAGTGCTCAACGTGGCAGGTGGCTGCAGATCATGATGCACGTCGCGTACAAGCTGCACAGCTTGCATGAGGCCGGGTGGGTGCATGGGGATCTCAAACCGGGCAACGCCATCTGGCTGCCGTCCTCCAACTCCTGGACGCTCATCGACTTTGGCTCTGCTGCACGAGTTGGTGCGCTCCCCCCCCCCACCCAAGACCGCTCGAACAGCACAGAAACACGCCAGTATCATTCAATGTGTTTGAAATTATGAAGATGGTACATGTGGATGGCTGTGCAAGCATCGTGAGCGGGCTGGTGGGGTGCAGGGCAGCCCCTGAGCATGCCGTTCACGGTCAAGTACGCATCACCGGAGGTCGTCAAGTCGATCACCAGCCGTGACTCCTCAGCAACCGTGCAGCCTGCAGCAGACGTGTGGTCGTTTGGAATCATCTGCTATGAGCTGCTTACCCAGACAAGGTCAGCTCCCTTCCTCTTCTGCAGCCCCTCTCACATGCACCCACAGCAGGCGGTCTGTGGTAGTGTCAGCTGGTACCCACAGGTGCCCTGATACATTGTTTTATGTGCCTGCTGCATGTTCAACTAGGATGTGTATTTGAGCATGTCTGGCTACATGTAAATGCTGTGTGTCTACAGGTACTACTGTCCGTTTGCCAAGGCGGGCGCCGTGATGGAGCTGCTGAAAAGTGACCGGCCCCTTCCATCTGAGCAGGACCTTCCGGCAGTCCAGGCAGGCCTGGGAACCGGCGCTTTCAAGGACAGCGTGCTGAGCATGCTGAGCAGGGCTCCTGCAGCACGACCCACAGTTTCGCAGCTGATAGAGACTTGGAGCCAGCTGTACCCTCTGCCAGGCAGCAGCTTCATTGGGCCTGCGACGCCATCCATAGGCAGCACCCCTGTGGCCACCCCTGCCAATAGCACATCAGTGGATGCATTGCGAGACGCTGGCACTGCAGCTGCCGCGGCGCGCAGCGCAGATGACTTCGTATCGTAGCTCTGTGTGCGCAAGCTCCATGCGTCCGGCTTTGCTGGTGGTGGTGTGGCAGCAAAGGTGAGAGATGGTGTTGAGTCCATCCAAGCCGGGAGCAGTTGTTAAGTGAAATTGCGTGGTATGTGGTAATGGCTGGGTGCAGCACACGTGTACAGTGCCTGCCCACGTGAGCGTTGTACAAAGGATTGTGGCTTCCATCTGGTATGGTTGTGAATGGTTGGTATCTGACTTGGTATGGTGGTGAGTCCACCTGCAGTGATACAAACAATTTTATGCATGCCTGTTGCAACATGTTTTCCAACTGCAGGTGTGGTAAACGAAGTTCTTTACATCTTCGAGACAGTTTGAAGCGCTAGGAACATGTGCCTTCCATCAGGACTTCATACCCATGTACAACAGTGATGTTTTGGCAGGATTCCTTGCCACATTAAGTTTACAGACTTCAGGCGGGTGGTACACGTGGCTGAGTACAGAGGAACCGTCTAACTAGGTGAATGAGCGAACGTTCGGATACACCCGTATTTGTATGAGGCTGAGGATTGCTCGGAAAGCTGTGCCAGGCACAGGTGCTGGTGGTCGCGGTCGCCGACGGCCATCGGTGCGGCCGCCGCATGAGCGCCGCACCGATCGCCGCCACGCGATGGGTGACACACACTATCGCACAGAATGGCTAGGAGTGCGAGTACCACAGAGTCATTCCCCCAGGGGAAAAAATGAATAAGGGGCTCAGACAGTACGCTAATGCCCGAAAGGATGTGAGCCGCAAGCCGGAACGGCTGTGGGCCAACGGAGACCAGCTGCAGTACCTTGCAACTCCAAGGGGGGCCCTCAGAAAGAAGAAGCGCCAAAGCAACAACAAAGGTTGAATGTCGCATGAATGACGTTTCAGGCCGAAGAACCCCAGCTTTGAGGGTGCGAGCGCAGGTTCTGTCGTGAGTTTACGCAGCTAGCAAACGCAGGCCTACAGGCGGCAGCTTCAACACCATCCATAGGCAGCACGCATGTGGCCCCCACTGAGCGTCCACAGGCAGACTGATGGAAGTATTGCGACATTCTGGTGCTGCAGAAATTCAAATGCGCAATTCAAATGATTCTGTGCCACAGCACTGTGTGAGGTTGCAAGCTGCATGCCTCCAGAGGTCGATCCGTTCCTGGTGTCGCTGTCACAGCGAGGAGGTAAGATGATGTCGAGTCCATCGAAGGTAGCAGAAACTTGTTGCGTGGATTTGCGTGGTGTGTGCGGAGTGATGGCTCCGTACAGGACAGTTCCTGCCCCTGCGAGCATGTAGATTGGATTGTGGCTTCCATCACTGACTGTTTGTGCCAAATGCATTCTGCCTGTTGCAACGTATCTTTCCTCTTCCAACAAAGGCTGGCAGCTGAAATTTATTTCATTTTGTACACTCTGACTTTATCTGTATAAGGAATGCGTGGATTCCAGCAGAGCAGGAAAGCTCTACCATCAGGATAAACAGCAGGAGGAGAGTGTGCGGTGCTTCGCAGATGAAGTGGCACGATGGACTAGCTATTGAGTGCAAACATGCATCTACATGTGATCGCAAAGAATGCATGCGACAGAACGTTACAAGGATTCTCAAAGGATTTGCCAAGGATTCAAGCCCATTTCCAAAAATTCTTGGAAATTTTGCTGTATACACATTACTCAGAGGACTACACAGATGACTCAGGGACTACGGCATACTTGCTATGAGCTTCGGTAGATAACCTCCGTCAGCTACTTGGTGCAAAGGCCATGCTTGCCAGCCTCTTATACGCAATAAGACAATGCATGCAATATATGTATGTACCAGCACCTAAGCATCCGATGTGCGCCGCTTTGTGAGTGCAGCGGTGCTAGGAGTGAACATGGCCACTCCCCACTTCATCCCTATCAAGCAAGACCCCCATTACTTCATTCCTGCATCACATCTGGTGCCAAACACTTGAGCAGAGGTTCACATGCGCAAGGGGTGCATATGTAGAGGTCAACACAATACAATGCAAAGAATCGATTCAAGCGCAACGCGAGGGAATGACCACTTGGACCGGATGAAAAACTTGCACACTGCGGGAAATGTGCCTGTTTGAGGCTCTCAACATCGATGCTTGTTATTTGCTTTGAATGTGTCAGATTCATCACCTAACCATGCATGGCGGCCATAATTCGGAGTGTCTATATGTGCTTCCACCAGTGTTTTGTGGGTGAGTGTTCTGGAAACTGCAGCACTCTAGGATGCTGTCTGGACACTATATAAGAAATGGGACTCGATGAGACGTATGAATACGATCGTCACAAGAAGTCCAGTGGTCGAAGCTGTATGTGCATACTCATACTGATCTTGGGTGTTACAGTGCAGCACTGTAACACCTGTAATCATTTCCTCTTGTGCGAAGATGAGAAGTCACTGGCACAACAAATCTGACATTGGTGTCAACACAACAGGTGGTGCTCCTATCCTGGGCGTGTGTACCATAAGAATCGGCCATCTAAAGCTGAGGCTCTGTCCACAAACAGAAGGTAACTGGGAGCGCTCATTCGTACCTCGACAACGCAGGACGGTGGCATCCCTAGCTGCTTCGGACATATGTTACAGCACTGTTCAATGCCTGTGCCTCCGCCTCTGAAACGAGCGGTACTCCTCGTGCTGCACATACTTTGGCCTGCTGTCCAGCCTGACATGCAGCCAGGGTACACCGCTGCCGTGAGTACTCACCCACAGTACTCTATCGGGATGGCTCTGGCCGTGCTCGTGTACCAACTGGGCTACAGTGCGCCACAGCTCCAACTGCTGCTCCTTGGGAGCTCCCCGAACGAAGCTGGCCAGATCACTGTATCTGCACGAAGACGAGAGATCAGGTACACCACTCGTATGCAGGTTGATCCACAACTGACCCGCGGCAATAGGCTGACACGGGGCGACACGGGGGACGTGCAGCAGCACATCACAACAGCGAGTGGCAGGTAGTGGTATCTGATGTTGAACACCAAATCCACAGACCAAAACATTGCATGTCCGAAAACAAGAAACATGTGCTTGGGGATGAAATGCTGCAGTAGATTTCGTACGTTTGCTTCGGCACCGACCGATCTGGCTTCGGCACAACGAGCGTGGCATCACGGCCCAAGTTCAGGAAGCTGACTACTGAAGAGTTCACATGTGAACTACTTGTGAAGTGCTGCCTGAAGGAGCTGCTTGACGCGCGCTCGTCGCAGAGGTACCCGTCTGCATCTGTCAGCACGAACTCGAAAGGCGCGTTCAGTGTCTGAGAACAGAAAGGGCGGCATTCCCAGTAAAAGTCTCTGAAGTTGCTCTTTGACAGAGTTCTCGTGAAAGCTCTATGAAAGTCAGGGTCGCCTGCAGCCCACAACTCAAGCACATCGCTCCACGACACAGGTTTGTCTGCATGGGATTCCCGCACAACCCGATAGATGTTTGTGGCGTTGAATGCGGATATCAGAACGCTTCTAAACATGATGTTACTAGCCAGAGTTCGCAATGGCTTCTCACTGCTACCTGCACTCCGACAAGCTGAAGAGAGCTCAGCTTGTAGCGTCGCTTGAGGGGCTGTGGATGCTTGGTGGTAGCAAACACGGAAGTGAAACAAATATGCGTAGGCGAGATCAGTTCAAGTTTTGGCCCCCAGTGCCCTCTCGCCTCCGTTTTCCCCGAGATCGTTTGGAGACGATTGATTTCAGCCAGATACCTCTCATGTTCAAGCGCCGATACGGAATCTTGGAACAACTGTGAAGCAGACAGAAAACTCAAATAAATCAGTGTGGAGCATGTCGTGTTGTGTATGTGATTTCTGTCAAACAGCAGACGAATTGTGAATTAATTCAATATTCCCACAGCATCGAGCCGCATACCAGTTAGCTTGCTATGCTACCGACAACATTTTAGTGTATGCACTTATAACCTGCGTATATTGCCTTTTCCATTCTCCCTCGTGCCGCATACTTACCAGCTGAAGGTTGAAGACACGGTAGCGAGGTGCATGGCAGCCACTCACGCCGTCGCAGGTGCCTGTATACTTGATGGAACACAGGAAACGAGGAACTCAAACTTGAGTATGCTTCCTCATCACTGAGTGCGCTGTACGTTCTCTGGTTCACAATGTAGGAGCCAGCATCTTCGCAAGCGAACCTGTTCTCCCACGATTGCAAACCGGCTTATGAATGCGACACATCGTAGAACAAACAAGTTTCAAATTCACCTGACTGTTTGCAGGGATAGCGGTTGGAGATGATGGAAGCTGTGCCCGGCGCCGCTGCAGATCCAGAGCAGCAGGCCTTGCTTCTGAAGCAGGCCGGCAATGCTGACTTCCGCAACAGCAACTATGAAGCAGCAGCGGGCAAGTACAAGGCGCTGAACCTCACTATGCACGCCTCGGACCATCTGCCGCGCATTCTGCTGCAGAACATCGCCGCAGCGTGCCTTCAACTGGACCGGAATACCGCCGCACTGTTCTTCGCAGGCTCTGCACTCGCATTCCCGATCAATGAATGCGGAATGAAGGCCCACTATCGAGCCGCAAAAGCTGCCGATACGCTGGGCGCTCCAGATGCTGCCGTGTGGCCGCTGGCGCTCCTCTCCAATGTGCGCACAGCGGCTCCCAGCCCTCGCTGCGAAAGGATGCTGCCCTGCTTACAGCAACAGTTGAATCACGTACCGAATTTTCTGTCAGGGAAGTGGAGAGGGAATTGCAGGCTTCCGAGACCGAGCGCAGCGCTGACTCCGTGAAAAACAAGGCTGAGGTTCACTTCCTCAGAGCCCTGCCGCAAGCGGCCGCGATGACAGCTCCGAAGCTGGCCATGGAGCCAGCGGCCAGCGCAGACTCAGAAACCAGCACACAAGCATTCGCCCAGCAGCTGAAAGAGGAGGGCAATGCTGCGTATAACAGCAAGAAATACACGCAGGCAAATACGCAAACTTGTGGAGGCAGGCGCTGACCGCCTTTGACATCATCCCAGCCCTGCTGGGGAACATGGCACTTGCTGACAAGCACCTGCAGCGGGGCTTGGCGTCAGTACATTCAGCGGCAGCTGTGTTGGCGATGCAACCACACAGTATCAAAGCATTCGTTCGGGTTTCATCAATAGCAGAGCATGTTGGAATGGCACAGTCGGCCGTTCAGATGGCAGACATGGGGCTGGTGATGGACCCTAGCCACCCTGAACTTCTCAAGATCAAGAGCGATGCCTCTCGGCAAGCTCAGAGAATGTCAGAAGAGATGGGGGGGGTGCAGGTACAGGGCACCCCAGCATGCATGGCGATGAAGCATCAGCAGCACCCAGCGAGAAGATGCTAACTGAGCAAGGATTGCACGAGCTTGAGACACACGATCAGGCAGACCTAGGCACGATGCTGCACATGAGGGAGCGGGTGTTGGCAATGGGCAAGATGATGCCTCAGAAGCTGCGCATGATGGAGCGCACCGCTGGGCCCATTCCCGATGAATTTGAAAAGTCGCTCCTTGCCACGCACAGCCTGCCAACAGGCTGCCAGAAACATGACGTGATCAAGTTGCTGAGTGAATGTGCGCCCCTTCCACAGCAAGCTTGCTCTGCTAGACACATTTTCACTGGCCCACTGAAACAGAGGGAGCACCTTGCTGAGTATGCTGATGGAGAGCACGGTGATATTGCTGATGGCAACCGAGCTGCAATTCAGGTTCCGCGGACGCCTTTGGATGGTGGATGACAATCTTTACCAGCGGTCAACTTGGCGGCAAGAGTTCCGACCCAGGAGTGGACAGCATCTCGGAGGCCTACGTTGTGAAGCGGCTGATGGATGTCACCCCGGAGCGCAGGCGGTGGTTCCTGGAGGGCGCCATTGGCAGCGTCATGCGCCCCAGAAAATTTCCCTTCCATGGCAGCATTGACTTTTTTGCATCCTTCAGCAACGTCACACAGTACCCCCTGCCGATCCCAGCTGACGGCGTGCATGTGGATGTGGGGTGTGTGGACCTCGGGGTGCTGGCGGAGACTCTGCAGGCCCTCCACAAGCAGCGCGGGCAGGCAGGTGCCCAGCCTCATGGGCAAGGCAGCTACCTGAGGTGGGTTGTCATTGAGAAGTCGGCGTTCAGCTGTGCCAAGATGCTGGTGCTCCTTCACATGCTGCGGCAGGGCGCGCCTGCCCACATCGTTACACAGGTGCTCCCTGAAGGACCTGACTTTTGAACTGCCACAGATATCCCGAGTCACTTAATTCAGTGCAAATCGGCTGACATCAAGTGTGTGCCTCATCATGTACACTCCTTCTCGCCACTGGGACCTGTTCTATCCAACTGTTCAGATGGGTGAGGTGGCGGTGCCTGGCGTGAAGGCATGGAGCCATGCGCAGCCTCCAGCATGATCGCCGCTATGTGTACATCAAATGACATAAATATAGGTTTGTCTTTCTGAGCTTTCTCAGTGCCACAATGCCTTGATGTGTCTACAGGTGTGGTACTCTGGACTGCGCAGGCTCTGCAAGCCTTCCACACCAGCGTGGCTGCGCTGCTGGCTGACCAGGGCTTCCTCCACACGCACACAGCTGAGGTGCGCGAGTGGCTACAAGCGTGGTGTGATTGCAAAGTGCCGCTGACGACGGGTCGCAAAGAGTGGCTTAAGCGGCACCAGACATCCAGACGCGACCGCTTCCAATCTCATACGCAGAGACGACCGCATGGCCGCTGTCTACTACACTATCTGTGGAGATGTGATTGCGCCACCGGCGGGTGCTGAGGCAGGCTGCGCTGGAAAGGATGGTGAGCAGAAAGTGTCTACAGGGTCGGTGGTCATGTTTGCAAGGCGACAAGGCTGCTCGGATGCATCGCAGTATGCGTTGCATGAGAAGTTCCTACACACGATTCCACCAGTTGACCTCGTTGAGGAGAGGCTCGTGCAGGGCGACACGCTGCATGCCGCAGGTGCAGTGCTGGCGAGGCGCCGCGTGGAGGCGCTGGCGAGCGCACTGCTGGCAGCAGCTGTGGCAATAGAGGTGTGCGCATGCATGCTCCCACGTCACAGCTGTACGTACACAGTTGACGTCATGCACCCTTGGTGTTGGCCTGCAGCCCTCTTCACTCCTTTGAAAGGGCAGAAACTTCGTGACATGGGCCTGTGTGATGCTGAGCCTGCCGGCCGGTCACCGCTGTGTGGCCTGCCACAGGCGCACCCTGCCTGGATTTGGATCACTATCATCATTGTTCTGATTGGTGTTGTTGTCAGCGCCTGCAGCCCTCACAGGCAGGCCTGCCATGCAGGTCAGGCATGCATCAATTTCAGTCGAGGACACGTCAGAGGTGGCTCGTGTGCGGGGCCTGGAGCCCACCAGCATGACCTGGAGCAACCTATGTGACTACATGCATGGCGCCACGTTCCACCGGCTCGCCCGCCTCTGCTCTCAACCGTGCACCCAGAATTTCGTGCACTCCATGAACTGGATGATGGACAACAAGGGCACGTTCATTCTGGACTACGGGTGCAAGCACCCCAGCCTGGCCTCTCTGAAGGGAGCCACGCTGAAGAAAGAGACGGCAAGGGCGCAGCAGAGAATAGGCATCCTGCAGGACGCGCGCAAGGCTGTGAGGGAGAGCATCAAAGACAGAAGGGCGGAGCGGCTTCTAAGGGCAGCTCCAATAGACAACGTCATGAATGTCTGTGATGCACTGCTTCAGAAGCGCATGCTTCCGCAGTGGCTAGAAGGGTTCTGTGAGCAGGCACCGAGAAGTGTAGAGGGTGCCATTGCTGAGCATGAGATTCTGCATGGCGCAGAGTACTGGATATTCAAACGCACGAACAGCTTGGTGCACTTCAGGCTGCAGTATAAGTAGTGATGCAGATGCAAGGCGCTGGAGTCGAGTTTGCAAACAAAGCCAGAGCTTTGACGTGTGGCAGCAGGATGTGTGACTGCAGCATTCTGGAACATCCCAGCTTGCAAGCAGGGGGGAGTCAGGTTGCAGCATGCAACTAGCAACCCTCCCTGAGGTCACTGTACAAGAGCTCTTCAACACTGCTCCAGCACTAAGCTGTGCGTTGCTGCAAGCAAAGACTAGATGCTAATGTAAGAAAGTGTGGACTCAGCCCGCAGCTGTACAGCCAAGGGCTACATGCAGGGCACGAAACCAGGAGGGCTTGGTACTTCAAGTAACCACAAAACACAACTGACCCAAAGCATCAGGTTGACAGTCACCAGATCACTACAAGCTTATTGCAGGCAACCATTCTGCCAGAGCCTCTCAAGAACAAGCACTCCACCTTCAGCACTTTCAGTGCTCACTCTGTTATCATCGCATGAGGACTCGACCACTTTGAGTGTGCCATGGTGCCAGGCGGCGTAGCCCGCTGACCCATTGTTCACACTTCTGACGCTGACTGCTTCTGCCAACGGTTTGTGTGATGCTACTACGCCACTCAGATTGTTCCCCTCGACTGTGCACCGCTCAAGAATCACCTTTGTGCCTCCATCATGGGCATCAAAGCCGTGCCACGATGCAGAGCGTGCCAGCGTGCACCATCTCAGTGCCGCCTGCGCTCCCTTGCGGACAAACACACAGGTTCTCTGCGACTCTGCAACACTGCAGCCTTGAAGCGATGCCCACGTGCCCGCGCCTTCCACACGAACACCCTCCTCACCTGCTTTCTTGAGGGTGCAACCATCAACCTCTGCCTGCGCCCCATCGCTCACCCTCACGAAGTACAGCGCAGCATTTGTGACATCACACATGTGAGCTGCCAGGGTGGCCCCCAGCCCCACAGCCCGGCAACCAACTTCATCACCGTAGCTGGAGCAGGAAGCCAGCTGCAGAGAGCCGCCTGCCTCCACAACATACCCGCCCATGCCCTTGGTGTGCTTGCTGGTGCAACCCTGCAGCTGCACCTTGCCATGCTTGCTTGCACAGACCCCGCAACTACCATTGTCCTCCAGGTTGGTGGCAGAGGCTGTGCAGGCGCTGCCAATGCCAGCCACGTGCAGGCCCTGCCTTTTTGAGCGGGACAGGTGGCAGGCATGCAGCGCGCCTGTGGCCCCAGACCCGACGTCCACCGCAGCCTCCCTTGTGGCTGTGATGCGGCACTTGTCCATTTTCACGTTAGCTAGGCTGTGCATGTGCACCCCGCGGTCCATGCTTTTGCCGCGGATGGAGACATCGGTCAGAGTCGTGCTGCTGCTGGCATGGGCATGCACCGCGCTCGTCTGTGCGGCATTGCTGATGGAATAGGAAAAGTCCTTAAAACGGCTGTTTTTTATCTTCACAGTGGCCTCAGCCCCCCGCGCCTCCACTCCTGTGACGGACAACTTGCTGAAGGTGATGACAGCGACGGTCGCATGAGCGCCATCGCACACCGTCACGCCCACCGCGCCGCCAGTGACGCACCACCCTTGCAGCTCCACTGAGATGCCCTCGCCATGCGCAAGCACTGAGATCCCACGTGCCGAGTCCAGCTCTTGTGTAAAAGAGCAGCCTGCCAGGTGAACTTCTGCCCCTCCGCGCACCACAAGTGTGGCCCCCTCAAAGATCACATCCGTGCATGCCACCTTGCAGCCGCTGCAAACCACGATGCCACCTGCAGCAGCACAACGTGGCATACAGATGGGTACAGCACATGTCCTGGGATCACCGCTTTGGGGGCTGCGTGAAAGAGGTGCGACATGGAGCAAGCTTATGCGAGAGCCGGACCTTTGAGCAGCATGTCTTTCAGAGTGACACCGCTGCAGGTCTCATCAAACAAGAGCACCCCCCGCTCTCCCAGCTGCACGGTGCCAGAGTGCACCTCTGTGGATGCCTGGGTGACCACAGAGACCGGGGCTGTGGGTGACGGGGCCTCAGCAAGCCAGAACAGCCCCCTGCACACCACACTCGCGCTTGAGCATCGGAGAGCTCCCAAGAACTGCTGATCCCATCTGCAGCTGCGCCTTAGACGCAGTGTATCTGATACACATCATGCAACGGTACACACGCAACTGCCTCATGGCATCACACGCGCACAAATCAGTGCGTACTGATAGACACCCGTCCAGTTGGCTTCTCTCTGGTGGGGCCACATCCGCATGGCTCGCGTGTCCATGTTGGAGCTGCCGGATCCGGAGGCTGGCGGATGGATGACTGCACCCCTGAGATCTAGTGGTCCAGTGCTTCGATTGCACAGTGCAGTGCAGAGGGCGCTGACGTCCTCTATTGCTTGCTGGGCCTGAGCACGTATATACATGTCTGTACAGAATCGGCGCAGCAGTAAGGGTTCATGTATCTCGAGATTGTGCAGCACAACGACAGCCTAGTTCGACGTCAAATCAAAGAAAATCTAGAGAATCGGAACCAGCTGAGGTTCAGTAACAGCGTTCCGAGTAATCATGCTGCTTCGGAGACCATGGAGACAATTGCAACGCAGATCTTCCGACACAGACTTCGCCGCCACGTTCGCATGGAGCTACTCTGGGCGCCCATCACATGCACCGCTACCTATAATATACTGTCTGTATAGAGTTCTGCAGCGAAGGTTTTCTGATCCAGACTGTACGGCGGTGACACACTGATGACATGACCCTACACGTGTATACATGTACGGAGCCAAATCTAGCTAGCGCTCGCACCGCCGCATCAGCCTGCTCATCTGTCACAGCGGCTTGTAGTTCATCACAATGCCGCTGCAGTGTCCGCTCAGAGCAGCGCAGCTCGGCCACGAGCCGCTCAAGCCAGGCATTCTTGGCCGTACGCCGGCTAGCTGCTGCTGCTGGAGCTGTGCATTATCACTCGTGAGAGCCTCTGCTTCTGCCCTTTCTCCGTCTTCTGTTGACGCCAAAGTGTCGAGACGGGGCTGGCTTTCAGAGCCACGCGCGTACGGTGCCAAAATGTGCCAATCCTCAGCGGCCGCGGGGTACGCCATTGTTTACTGCTGACACCTCCACAACGAACAAGGCACCTAACATGTACTGTAGTCGAGCGCGATCCGTGTATATATTGGCACGTCCCGGTACAGGATGGCAGCAGACATGTGTGCTGGGCGAGTTGCATTCATTTGACCGGAACTGGGCAAAAAAAATAACAGAATTATTTGTCATCATCCCAAACCTACAAGGTAGAACGTACTGGGGGTGCTCCTTTTCTTCTAACACATTGCAGTATTGTACGCATGCACGCCATACATGCAAGCCCCCAGTTCTGGGAAGGCGCCAAAATGCGTTGGCGGTCTGGGCAACCGCAGTATAGTGACCCCGGGGGCCAAAAAAAGAAGCTAATCGGGAACCACGCCATTCCCAAGAAGGGCTCGATACCTAGAGTCAACAGGCATGAACCCAAATAGCCAGAACAACTAAAACAAAGCGATTACCACTTCACTCGAATGACACAACAGCACCGTAACAGCACTGTCAGCCAAACTGCGATAGCAATGACATGACCAAGAGCCAAGGCAGAACTGAGGTCCTTGCTTGTGTCGAGAGTCTAGAAATACACCAGTGGAACAAGCTACAGTAGTAGCAAGGTTCTGCAAGCAAAGTATACAAAGGCATCATAGTGGCACCTTTAACATCCCACCCATGGTGCTGAGGCCAAAGCCCTTCTTGGGTATGATGTGGTTAGCGATTACCTTGTATTGTATTTTTCGAAACATAGTACCTATCTTCACTCTCTCGGCATCCCGAAACAGCACGCACTCCGCTGTACTAGACAAAGTACAAAAAGCGGGACTGGGGAAGAACTGCACTGGGGACCGGCATCGCCCTTGTGTAGGGCTCTTAATTAGGATGTCTATCACGTGATAGGAGGTCGATTAGCCATTCATTAGTTAGGCGCTAATCAATCTTTAATTAGGAATGGAGCAAAAACACTGATTACAGGCTATTAGTAAGTGGTCCTAATCAATACCTGAGTGCTCAGACCGACGCTCGATGCTATTTTCAGGCTGTGGCATGTTTCCTTGTTGGCGTGTAAGACCTCCTCCTGACCGCGTGGCATGCAGTGCTCTCACAATTCAGTGGCTGCACAAGAGTGAAGCGATTTTGATTGTATCGTCCAAGAAGTAGGCACGGCATTGTTATACGACGTGAATTCCGATCTCCACCTTCTTTCTTCTTTGTCCCATTCCTTCGGGGGCGCTGAGCATGAGGCCGAAGTTCTTGGGTATGGCGTGGTTCCCGATTAGCTTTTTTCCCAAAACTCCGCCATTCTGTTCTGGCCAACTTCGTGCGTAATGTGTGGCCAACCTCCATCTGAGCCTTGAGGCCCCATGCTGGACATCAGGCAGCGCAGATACTGTGGTCATATACAGTACATCCGCAGGACCTTATTTCCTATTTTCCAGTGCCCGTGCCAGGTAGATACGCCGAAGAGACTCACCACTCGAACTTCTAATAGCCCGTCAACTTCAGCACTACGTGTAGTAACGATTCGTTGTCGTGTACAGCTCTTTTCTACGTATTGACAGATCAATCACCGTGATGGTCAGCTGTTGTGTGCGGGGTCTGCAGCCTAAAATGCAACCCGCTGCATTCAAACCAAGGCAGTGTCGCGCTCCAATCAGCGTGTATATTACAGGTAAGTCTACTCAAGAGCACCATGATACCTGTATGTTTATGTTTTTTCGCTTCTGTCCTATGATGGTTTGCCACAATCCTTCTACTTCGTGGATCAGTGCTCTCCACGTCACTTCAATGTGCCGCGTTCACAAGCGTGTTCACAAGCGATCATCGCACACACCTGCCTGCAACATCGCACTTTTACATCATGTTTGAGTACTACACCAGCTGTGTGCGCTTATGTCTGGTGGTGTTTGAAATCACTGCTGCTAGCGTCAGTTCAAGCTGAAACACTCGAATGAGCAGTGGCATTCAGTGACTGAAGCAACGTGCAGACTCACACAGGAAGCCTCGATGCGCTGTGAAAACTTTTGCGGCCTCCAGCGAATCCTCAGATATCCCAGCAAAAGACCCTCCACTGAAGCCTCTGAAGCGAAAGAAAGAAACAGGTGCCGATGCGGAGGTGCCAAAGCCTGCACCACAAGAAGCAAAGGAAAAGGAGACTGAGGATGTTCCAGAAACTGATCCACGTTTCAGCGACTTCGGCACGGTGCTGGTTGCTGGAGCAACTGGTGGTGTTGGCAAGTGTGCCCCTGCATGGCTCCGTTGATCTGCTAGAGTTCATTCTTTGCAAACACGGGGCTCCAAGTGTGGCTTATTTTCAAGTACGCAGTAGGTCAGATCACTCCAGACAGATGTGTGGGGCTGTTGCGAACAAGGTGGTGCCAGGAAGAAACACAGCATTGGGTGTGGTGCAGGGAGGTAGTGAAGGACCTACTGAACAAGGGAGTGAAGGTGAAGGTTCTGGTGCGAGACATCAAGAAGGCGGCTCGCGTGCTGCCAGTGGCAGCAGAGGTGGTGAAGGGGGATGTGTACCAATATGCAGATGTGGCCAAGGCAGTGGAGGGGGTGGATGCCATCATCTGCGCAGCGTCTGCCACCACCCCCTCAGATCCTCTGGGGCCATTCAGCGTTGACTATACAGTGTGCTACTCTCCTCCTGCCCTGCTGTAGCGGTTGACGAGTACCCTCATCAAGAGTCTGCGCTGCTGCAGCCTGAGATGCGACAGGCTCGCTCTCTGCTCTGCAGGGGACTGTCAACTTAGTAGAAGCAGCGAAGGCAGCGGGAGTGGCACAGTTCGTGTTGGTGTCTTCCATTGGCACGGACGGGACCATCCTCAACCCCCTGAACCTTTTCTGGGGCATCCTCTTCTGGAAGAAGCGCGGCGAGGAGCACCTGCAGCGCTCTGGCCTGATCTCCACCGTCATTCGACCTGGAGGCCTCGTCAGCAGCAGCTCAAGGAGGCCCATGCTTCTGCGCAGTGACAGTGCCTCCAAGCGAGGAGAGGGCAACGTGGTGATGTCCCCCAGTGGCAGCTACGGCTTCCCCCCAAAGAAGTCAGGCTCTATTCTACGCAGCAAGGTAACAGCTCTAGACTCTAGGTGCAGAGGCAACTCACAACACATGACCATGGTCCGCAGTTGTGGCAACAGTGGTGTTGCAGTGTTGGAGGTGCCTGTGAAGTTGTGCAGGGACCACAACAAGGCACATCTGCTTAGGCTGTTGCATGCCCGCAACTATGTTGAACAGGTTCAAGGGTGGTTGGTGTGTACTGCGTTTGTAGTGTGCTGGAACCTGGCTGCTGACAGGTCTTGCGGCAGTGACGCTCAGGCAGTGATGCTCAGAACAACAACAAGAGCTGGCTTCCCGTCAGCAGGATGGCACATGACACTGAACGGGGGTGGTGTGCAGGTGGCGGAGTGCTGCACGGAGGCGCTGGTGCAGGAGGCGGCTCAGGGTGCTGTGGTGGAGATCATTGCGGAGACCTCTGCTCCTGAGCTGGCGTGGGAGGACTTGTTCGCTGGCGTGCAGAGGTGACCTGGGAAAAGCAGAGCCACACGCGTAGGGGGTGTCAGAGCGGTGTAGCACATGCACTCTGTGTACCTGCTTGCAGAGGAGTTCATGACATGAAATATGCAGTGAAGTATGATGGACCAGGCGCCAGTGGCAGGGTAAGGAGGCTGCATGTGGAGACCCTGTTGGAGTACATGCATGCCTGATAGGTGTGACTGAGCTGACAGCTGTGTGACAGTCTGTCGAAATCCTGGCATTGCAGCTAGTAGAGCCGTCACCAAGTGTGTCCAAATGCTACATTCGTGCATGTTAGAAATTAGGAGGTATGTTGTCGGTGCTGTTCTGCATACTATCGGTTTTTTACTGCAGAGAACGTTGAATCACTTGCAGCTGTGGATGTCAGTAACACACACGATTAACTGACATTCCTTGCTTGAAGAACTGTGTACTTGCCGAATGCAGCTTTGAATCACACCCTTCCAAGAGACCGCCTACAACAAAGCGCAATCACACCACTCTCTCAATCCATACGATTACAATCCATATCTGAACAATGAATCTGCCACGCTATACTACCTTACTCTCAGTACACCTCCCATGTTTCACAATGTGCGGGCAGCTTTGCCCACTCGTGTGACACCGCCGCGACGCTGAAGTCCTCACCTGACGAACCAAGATCAGAAAGCTGCCCGCAAACGCTGCGGCAATGCTCTCCGTCATCGTTCCAAAGGTACCCTATCAACTCGTGAGGGTTCCTGTAGACGCAGCGAGCCTGCTCTCTGGGGTCTCTGAGGAGGGGTCTAGAAGTTGGTGACGGAGTCATACATGGCATCCGCAAGGTACTTGCACTTCTGCGCGTTGAGGCCCGCCATGGAGATGCGGCCGTCCGCGGTCAGGTAGATGTGCCACTTCTTGGTGAGGTTCTCGACCTGTGGCTTGGACAGGCCGGTGTAGGAGAACATGCCTATCTGGTTGAGAATGTGCTGCCAGTCGCCAGGCGTGCTGAGTGCGGTGAGGCTCCCATACAGCTCCTGCACCGCCACACCTCTGGCATGACGCCTGCTTCCTCAAGGGATGTTCTCTGGACATGTTTGGCGCCAGCTGGTGTTACGCTGGTGCCCACTGAAGCCATGCTGTTAAGCAGATGAGGTCACTGCTGCCATGCTGAAGCCACTCCGGCTGCCAACCGGCTGCAAGTACTGCACTCTACTGCTAACGAACGATTCTGACACAAGATTTCGGGGTCCTTCTAGAGAGTTCTGTATGGAAATTCAATGCATCAAAACAAGCCGAAGACGGGCAGGCACACACCTTGCGCATGTCGTTGATGCGGTCTGCCATCATCTTCAGCTCCATGCACCACTCCTCGTACAGGGAAGGGTCGGCGAGGATCACCGCGGCAATCGCAGCCCCATGGCGAGGGGGGCTACTGTACATGGGGCGGATGACGCCCTTCACCTGGCTGCCCACCCTCTTGGCTTCGTCGGCTGAGGCGCACACCACGTGCAGCGCGCCCGCCCGCTCGCCATACAGCCCCATGTTCTTTGCGAAGGACTGCGCCAGCAGCATGGGCACACCCGCATCCAGGAACAGCCGCAGTGCGTACGCGTCCCGGTTGAGGTCCCCGCTTGCAAAACCCTGCACACATGGGCACGCATACATCTTGTCAATCCGCCACGGAAACACCACCCAGTGTTACATCAGTAGGCTCATGCATGAGTATTCTAGCAACTCTGGCGATGTGCATATGCATGCTGTCTACATGCATATGCACATCCAGATGGATCTATGGGCTATGAAAAAGTTGCTGCGCTCGTTCAGGATGATAGCAGCTACACCCCTGGGGCAGTTTGGTGTGGCGGGGGGGGGGGGTCGCACCTGGTAAGCGGAGTCAAAGAAGCACAGGAGCTTCTGCTGTCTGCATGCATCAAGAATAGACTTCCACTGCTCCTGGGTGGGGTCAACGCCGGTGGGGTTGTGAGCGCATGCATGCAGAAGCACGATTGCGCCGGGCTCTGCGTTGGAGAGGTCCTCCACCATGCCCTTGAAGTCCAGGCCCAGCGTGGCAGGGTCGTAGTACCTGCAGCAGGCATGCGCAGTGGGGGTGCGCAACGTGGGTGATCGCTCACGCGGCAGAAAGCAGGCAAGAAGGTACTAATGTGATGGGTAACAACTGAAGCCTGTTTGTTGCAGGGTGCCTGCGCTGTCAGCTGCTGCACCATGCTATGGCATAGTCAGTTTGAACTTGCACTCATGGCAGAACATGCAAGGTTTGTAGGTTAAAATGTGGGGAGTGCAGCGACTGTAGCAGTGGTCAGGGTTTACGAAGCTCTTGCCGGTGCGCAGCAGGGCAGCAGGGGCGCACCTGTACTGCTTGACAGTGAGGCCGCCGCCTGGGAAGATCTTGTTGTGGTTGCCCCAAGTGGGCTTGCACACATAGATGGTCTTGCTGCTGTAGAACTTGCTGAGGAACTCTGCGCCGACCCTCAGCGAGCCGGTGCCGGACAGCGCCTGCGCACTCACGATGCGCCCCTCAGCCACTGCGGCGCTATCACCAAACGCTAGCTTCTGTGCATTCTTGCAGAAGTCAGCCAGGCCTGTGATGGGCAGATACTCCTGCAGCACAGCACACCAGCTCACACATCACCACAGCGCTGCACCGCATCGCTCGCATTGAACAAGGCCCCTTGCCAACTACATCCTTCCTCGATGCAAAAAGGGTTGGTGTTTCTGATGCAGGGCTACCTGAACAGGAATAAACCACCCCGAACTGGCCCAAAGCCCCCAGGGTGTTGACGAAGCGTGCCTTGTTCTCGCTGGGATCGGTGACGAGCTTCATCTCAGCCTTTTTGACCGCATTAAGCACCAGCGGCTGGCCGTTGTCCTGCCGGTATGCACCCACCCCTAGGTTCAGCTTCTTCGGGTCTGTGTCCGCCTTGAACGCTGCACACATAGCACCTGCGTCATGCCTTCCGCATGAGCTGTTGCGCCGTGCTTGCTAGCTAGAGGTGTTTCTTGGGCCAAACGGCTACGCCTGGATGGGGTGCATTCAATTTCACATCAAAGGGGCAAGATACAGCCACTGCCGAGCTGCATGGCTTCACACATGCTCGGTGTGAGCAAGAGGCACTGGGAAATATCTCTGTGCAGGTGCATACCTTCGTTCAGCCCGAGAATAGGGTCAGCTGGGGCCTGCACAGCGAATGCTTTGGTCAGAAAATGCGTGCCTGCACAGTGATGATAGCGAATTGCCTGTGACAAATAGCGTGACCAGCACAGTGGCTCAACTGAACACTGTTTGAGGTGTCCTGAGCCACACACGCTCCGTCAACTGCAAGGGCTCCTTCTGGCCTTGACCCAAGCTTAGCGTCCGAGCTTAGCGCGTCCGGAAGCAAGCCGACACTCAGGTTTCGAGGTAAGACAGCTAAGCATACTGCTCAGCACCGGTGAGTTCTAGGATGCTCGACCAGTCGCATTGCAGGATAGAAGTACCTACTACGGATAAATAGGGCTACGATGTACATATTGAAGCACGGTACTGACGTCTCGCTCTAAAGTGACTGTTCACTTGCAAAAACAGCGCACCATCTCGACGTGGCCCCAGATGGAAGTCGTTGCGGATGCCATACTTCTGTGCAAGGTATTGTTTGAGTCAGAGAAGTTTGATCCCGCGAGTTGCTGCTCGAGGTGGGCCAGCCTGTTCACTGCAGAAGAGCGACTCATCCTGCTGTGATAATATGTGGATCGATGTACACGCACGTACGCCTGAGGAAACAGAGTTCGATACTTTGCTGGAAGGGTGCCGCCGTTTGTTCTATCGCTGTGACACCAGCGCTCTGTGCCAGCACGAACACACGCGGGCCACCACGCGTAAAAGAGTGCAGGACGTGGCATGCGTGCGGCTGGGAAGAAGTGATCAGAGTTAAACGTATTGTTATAATTGGCACTCAGAAACATTAATGCTGTGCATGAGTAATTTTTGGAGGCCGCTGAAGCAATCTCAATTGCAATGCTATATAACCATAGTGATGTGCACAGTTCATCCATGGGCACAGCTCAGTGCCCACAGGCCTTCGTTGGGTGCACATGATCCTCAGGTTGATACCGTGCTTGTGCTGTATTATATTTCGTCCAGAACGGAAGTAACATGAACACATGACAACGTGGACAGTGCTACGAAACAGAGACACTAGTGCTCTCGCAGCAGACCGCCTGCCAACGTATAGAGCGCGCTATCGGCCACAGTACCTACATCCTGTGAACGGGGGCTGTGTTCGCTTCTAAAGATGCAGACTACATGTATGTACATCTATAGCTACAAGAATGCGATGTGGGCCAAAACATTGTGGGCCAAAACATTGACAAGTTTTGGCCAGCTGACGTCAGAGCGATTTATCACGTGAGTTGCGGCTATCGCAGAATTCGAATCACAAGCATGCGGCTGCGTGCCTCGTACGATAGGAACAATATCAGTACGCATAAAAACAGTGGTTCCAACGAAAGTGAATGTTGTTAGTGTCGGTGGAGCAATTCGCAACAGAAAACTCTTGTCATCGAACACGTAGGATCCTGGTGGTCCACTCATCAACTCTGTGCCCGCCACTGCGCCCTGGGAACTCTGATAATTGCTCATAGGCTGTCATACTAGCCTTGCTAGCCTTAGTGTCAGGAGCTCCTGACAGATCCTCTGCCGACCCCTTGCGCTGCTGACCAGTGCACTGCACCTGATCGCCCTGCTACTCCACCAGTGGCCCAAATTCCACGTTGACCAGATTCTGTTCCATTGAGATGATAACTTGCACTTCCCGTTTCTTACGGGCTGCCCAAATGCCCCATACCCGCCAAGTCGCCTTACCAACCAGCCGCTTTGGCCACCAGTACGTTCCTTCCACGCTGCGATCATCACGGCAATACTGTGCGCTTTACCTCACTGAATACCCATGCAGGTCATCTTGGTGTGGCCTGGCCTCCACAAAGCGAGGAGGGCTGGTTTCTGCGGCGGTGGTAGACAAGAGTGGTACATCAGCATCACACCAAGTGCGCGCGGACCTGGAGCAGCTGTTCCTGTACGACACGCTCGACAGGAAGTGTAAACAGTTCGTGCCAGATGAAAGCCGCCCTGTGTCAATGTACGTGTGCGGGGTGACATCGTACGACTACTCCCATGTAGGACATGCACGCGTTTATGTGGCCTTTGATGTGCTGGTTCGTGTGCTCCAGCATCTGGGTCGGGAGGTGAACTACGTACGAAATTTCACAGATATTGATGACAAGATTATCGCGCGTGCTAAGGAGGTGGGGGAGGATCCAGCGGTGCTGAGTGGTCGGTTCATAGACGAGTTCCATCGGGACATGGACGTGCTGGGATGCCTGAGACCCCATCACGAGCCCAGAGCCACTGATTATATCGCTAGCATGATATCCAGCATCGAAAACATCGTCCAGAACGGCCATGCATACTCGCTGGAGAACGGCGACGTGTTCTTCGATGTGCAGTCGTTGTCGAGCTACGGCAGGCTCTCCAGGCAAGATCTCAGCAAAAGCCAGGCCGGTATGCCCTGTATATCTTCTCAGGTCGTTGCTGGTTTGTTTGCGTCGCCCTCGCTGCTGTATGTTCGGTGGTGTCCACGTACTTCGCCTACTACTCTAGCGGCACCCAACTTCACAGTGCCACTGAATGCACAAAACGCAGCTGCGCCAAGGCTGATGTAGCGCGCCTGTATGCTCTCTCTGTCGTTCGAACCTGAATTTTGCCCCGCAACTGCTTGGCGTTGTGATAGTCAAGCTTGCTTGTTATCTGCACAGTTCTGAAGCTGCACGTGCAGGTGCCAGCAACCGTGTTGCTACAGACTCCCGCAAGAGGCATCCAGCAGACTTTGCACTGTGGAAGGCTGCGAAGGAGGGTGAGCCGTTCTGGGAGAGCCCCTGGGGCAGAGGCCGCCCGGGCTGGCACATTGAATGCTCCTCCATGATCGAGCACATCCTGGGGCCTGTCATAGACATCCATGGTGGTGGCCAGGACTTGGTGCGTTATTCTGGAACTCTCAAGCTTGTGCTGGCTCCCACATAGCGTGCTTTTGAGCACATGTTTCAGTTGGGAAGTTTGACAGTTTGAAATTTCGGATGTTCTGTAAACAAACAATTTACCCGTCGCAGAAGAGTTGCATGCAACCGCACACCAGCACCAGCAAGTGCAGAGCAGCATTCGGAATAGCACAGAGGGTGCCAGTGTCTCTACAACCAGTTCTGCGCTCTAAGTACAGCAGCACGGTGATTGCGGGCCTTGTGTTGTTCACTGCCACCTGCGAGAATCGGTGCCAGCGGTGGCAGTGCTGAAACATGGGCAGAAGCAGAGGGGCTTTGCTGGGGTGCAGATCTTCCCTCACCACGAGAACGAGCTGGCACAGAGCGAGGCGGCGTGCTGCAGCGCGGACACATGCAGTGATCAGAGCAGGCTGGCTCGCTTCTGGCTGCACAACGGCTTTGTGAACATCAACAATGAGAAGATGTGCGCACCCCCTAGCTCTCCGTGCCTCCCAAACCTTCTCCTTCTATACACCCTGTGTACCTACCCACTGTGTTGTAGAGACACCGCATGTTCCGGCACAGGTGTTCTGGGCAGCAGTGCGCTTACATACTGTGTCTGTGCATACTGTGGATTGCTTTGATGTGCACCACAACCCTGAGCACAACTCTGGCCTCGCCAGAATGCAATTGCTATGCATGTATAGCGAGAGGCGGGCTGCGAGGTGCAGGTCCAAGTCCGTGGGCAACTTCTTCACCATCCGGGATGTGCTGAAGAAGTACCACGGCATGGCGATGCGGTGGTTCCTGGTGGGCACACAGTACAGGCAGCCCATCAACTACTCGCAGGTGGCACTGGAAGAGGCGTCTGCGCGGCTGTACTACCTCACCGAGGCCGTGGCTCAGGCCAGGAAGATGATTGATGCATCTGGTGCGCTCCCACCTCCCAGTGCCGGCTGGCCTCGCATAGGTGTGCACAGCACGCATGTGGTGCGTGTACCTGGGTGGCGCGGGTGTGGCTGGCGCGATGTGCGCCTGCTTTTGTTTCTGCTCGCAAGTGCATGTGTGGATTTCAGAAGTTTCAGGTGTAGTGTTCAGTGTTAGAAGTTGCAGATATAGCTTGAAGATATAGATTCAGCCAAGAATTCTGCCGTTAGGCAAGGAAAACTGCGTTTCAAAGATATGTGATGGCTAGCACATTTTCTCAGAGGCACCTTGATGCGACGACAGGCCCAAGAGCCTGATTGTGTGGGGTGTGCAGGGGAGGAGGGGGTGCTGCAGCAGCAGAAGGTGGCGCTGCAGAGGGGAGAAGGGTTTGCTGCAGATGCATGGCAGGCGGTGCAGGGGTGCCTGCTGGATGACCTGAACACCCCAGGCGCGATCGCAGTGCTGTCGGAGCCGCTCAAGACCATCAACGACCTCCTTGTGCCCCGCAAGAAGAAGCCCGTGCGCTGCCCCCCTCTCTGCTGCGCTGTGCTGCCCCACAGGACCACTTCCCAGTCTTGCATCAGTTGGCAGAGGTGCCAAGAAGGCATCAGCCCTGCATAGACCTTGTTTCCCAGCCGCCTGCTATGTATGACGTGTAGAGATTCTTGCGATTGCTTTCATGTCTTCAGTTGCCGCAACTGCACTTCTTCCACCCAAGATGCTCCAACCCTGTTGCACAATCTCATGCACATAGTACAAAGCACTCCCACACTCAGAGGCCTGGCTGGAGTGGTGTGCTGCTGAGAGCGCCGGCCTCATTATCAGGCCTCGAGCAAACCCGTATAAAAAAGCGCACACGGCGTCCCGAGGGCACACGCAATTTCCACTGGCCTGCACATTGACAGCATAGTATGATGCCAACTTCACCCAAGTGGCTGTGTGGCGGGGTGCAGGTGGAGGAGAGGATCTCAAAGCTGGCGGCGCTGGTGGCCCTACTGGAGCAGTCGATGAGCATCCTGGGCATCCACCTGCAGCATCCTGAGCAGCTGCTGCAGGAGCTGCGTGCACTGGCACTCACAAGAGCGGATCTGTCAGAGGAAGACATTGTTCAGGCCATTGCAGACCGCGCGGCGGCGCGCGCCAACAAGAACTACAAGCGCGCTGATGAGATCCGTGAGGAGTTTGTGCGCAAAGGTATCAACTTCCTGGACTCTCCCCAGGGCACCACCTGGCGGCCTGCCACTCAGGAGTACTAACAGGTGTGAGGGCAAGGTGCCAGTGTGAGGCTCCAGGTGGCAGTCTGACGGGTGGCAGCGCATGACAGGCAGGCTGCCGCGGTGGGGTAGGACACAGCAGGACAACACTGAACTGGGTGTAAGCCAGCACCCGTAGAGTGAGTTGTTGAGCTGTAGTGCCACCTGTCAGGGCTGCATTTGGGGGGGTGTGAGGTGGGCAAGGTGGCATGCAGCTGGGCATGTCCTCAGCCACTGCTGTGAGGGGGCATGCATGCAATGGATGATATGTCAGCTTATACTGGTGCCTAAATTGTTGGGGTTGAGGTGGCCGGGAGGGTTGCCTGGCTGCTGCATGTATAGCAGGGGGTCATGATGTGCTGACGAGGCATGCTCCATGGGCAACTGGCCGGGGCGAGTGTGTGCGGCCTGGGGGCTGCGATGTATAGCAGGGGAGCGAGGGGCAGCGAGGGGGTGAGCTTGATGGCGATGTTGACATGCGAGTGGGAGGGGCCGCTAGGGGCTGCTGGGGCCTCCGCAGCTGCCTGGTGTTCGGCCATGGTATTCCTGGTCCGACTGTTATCCAGAGACATGCAGATGTGATCTGCTGCCTCTACACTTTCCGTTGTGGCTGGGGATCGGGGGCTTGCTTGTGCGACGACTGCGTGCATGAGCCCCTCCTGCAGAGGCTGTTCTGTATACTAGCAGGAAGGGGCACATGAGGGGGTGTGGTGCTTCAATTGTGAGAGTATGCGGCCACAAAAAGAAAACTTATGTGCACTGAAAAGTGTGATGCGAGGTTGCGGGAGCGGCGCAGAGTGCACCGACGGCTGTGCTGCGGTGTCTGTGAATTGTGGTGCCCTTTTTCTTGCCTTCTAAATAGTTCCATGTGTGTTTGTCATTCAATCGTGGTGGTCAGTGTGTGGGTGTGCGTGGCAAGGTGGCAGTGTCCAGCTGCCTGGTGGGTTTCCAGGGCGATAGTTTTTAGATCCGTTTCTTTGCAGGGACGTTAGAAGGCAGTGATTGCTAGTTCTGGAATGATCCCAGCGTTACAGCATATGTAATTTGGGCAGCTACCTTTCGTTAAGTTGTGTTTGCTGCTGCCCCTATCTGCAACGCCCTGACTGCTGTGCGCGCCGACAGCAGCTGCGGCCGACAATCGACGAGGTGAGGTATTGGGACACTCAGCAGCGCCATACAGTCTCTGCAAGAGGGGTGGCAGCAGCCTTCACCACACCCTGTCGTGCATGAACGGTGGCTGGGTGATGAAATCAGGCCCGCACAGACGTCACGCTGGCGACATGCCTTTATTGGAGTTTTAGCGGATGCTTCTACTTGTGATGCACCAGAATCAATGTGCTTTCTACACAGCCATCACATTGGCACTGCCGGTTGCAGTGCCAGTAGCAGCACAAATGATATTCCACAAATGCAGGTGGAAATCCAAGGCAACGCAACCAGGGTGGGACCCCTCCTTGCAATGGTGGAATATGCAGGGTGACTTCACCGCCTCAAACCATAGGAGCATACAGAAGGGCACTGGGCATGCGGTGATGGTCTGCCCTGAAGAGAGTTACATAATCGTCTTCATTCACAGCGGCGCACTCATTTGCTTATTGTGCACACGGCAAGCAGGCTGCACTACAAACTGTGTTATACCGACCTACCATGAATAATAAAACGCGACACGTCTTTGGCAGGAACTGGCAATCTACAGGACACGCGCGCATCAAGCCTCCCAAACCAACAGACACACACCTGTACTTACCACCTCACTATGCGACTATTGAGTGGCTGCACCCATGGACTCTGTCACCTTGCATGACTGTCTAAGATACTGAAAAGTTGGGAAATGAACAGATTGATCTATTGAAAATGCAGGCAGGGCGAAGCACTTCGAACTGAGTACACAAGCTGTGCCCCATATACTGATTTGAAGGTTGTGCAGGGCCACCTCATGTGCGCCATGGCGATGGCAGGACACAGATAGAGGCGCAGGCCACCCTTGCCGAGGCACATGTGCCTGCTGCAGTGCCACAGCCTATCCTGCAGCCCGCCCCTCACCTCCTGCACAGTCCACCTGCCCTGCCTGTTTCCCCTTCCTAAGGACAGCAACTCATGTTGCTGCATCATCACCATGCCTACTAACACTGCCACCCATGGCCTAAGCCCTATGCCTCAAAGCCCGCCTGGTGCACTACCAGGCATGCTGTGGGGCAGCCTGCGAAAGCAGGCCTTGTTAGTATCCCTTTGTGTGTGAGAGACACCGAACCGCATGCATACATGTGGTCTCGGTAATTCATGAATGCTACACTGCTAACTCACACTGCCAAGGCCTTGATCTCAGTGGGCCCACACATCAGCAAAGAGCGCTGGAAGGGGTCATGCAGGAGGGTGCAACCCTCCTCGCCACCATCTGCTGAAAATGTAACCCCGCTGTCTAGGCAGCGCGGCATGCATGCCAGCCCACCCCCCATGTCCTCCTTCTCATTGCCCCCACCATCACTACTATCGCTAACCCCCAGTACAGCAAACCGTGCATGCATGTGGCAGCCTCTGCCACTTGCAGCATCTGCAGTCGATAACCGACTATCATCTTGTATGCTGGAAGCTTCACCTGACCCATCCTCACCATGCATAAACGAAGAACCCTCCATGCCTTCCTCTGCAACCGGCAACTGCATGCGGTACTCCAGACAGAAGGGAGCGGGAACCTGTGCTTTCCCCGCAGCATGGGGCCTCCAAGAGGTCCCATCACAGCACCGCAGCGCACTCTGGGAGGTGGTGTCCAGAGCACACATCAGGCGCCGCACAGGCACATCATCGTCAGGCCCATAGAAATCCTCCCAGACGCCACCCTGATTTGACAGCAATGGACCAGAATGCATGTGACGATTAGCGTTTCGTACATTCACCGCAGAGCTAGGAAGTAGCACATCATCTGGTGCCTGGTGGCGCCGCAGGTTGCGCACCGGCAGTGTGTGGTACAGTACACTGCCATCTGAGCTCCAGGCAATGTCACTGGGGCTGCAGCGGGCACTACGCATGTCTAGCGGTCGTAGCCGGGGCTGGTAGGTGTACGGGTTGAACACATGAGTCACCACACTGTTGTCTATCTGCACAACACCTGCAGCAGCACCGCATGTGATGATTCCGTTGAAGGCTCAGTCACAACTGAGTCTTCAACAGACAATGCTGCAGTATGTCGTATCATTCTTATGTGATTTCCTCTGCAGACCTACAGACAATTCACCCTCACATGGCGTGTGTGAAGGAAAATACAGTATGAAGAGGAGTTGAGTGCCGTACCAGCACTCCCGCAGCTGAGTGAGAAAGCCACCCGGTGCGGGTCTGCAGGGTCTTCTACTAAATGGTTCACCTTGCTACCGAGAGATTTAGTTGCAAGGGTCGGTGAGCGGGACAAGCCAAGCCTGCACGCTGCCAGCCCTCTAGTTGCAGCAGCCCTGCCCACACCAGCTGCGCTGCGCACTGCATTGGCATCTGCCTCCTGCACTCTCGCCGTCGATACTGCCTGCCGGGAAACACTCTGGAGTTCTCCCACTGTCGCCAAGATACCGGTGCACAGTCGCAGCTGTGCGTTGTACGACAGCACAGTCGGCCATGACGCTGCTAGTGTTGGAAGGTGATCCACGCGGCTTGGGTGCGCCTGTGTCGGGCCCCTAGACCCGAACACATGCATGCTGCTGGGAGCAAGTTTCCTTTTGTCCCACGACACGAGCATGCCACTGCTAGTACCTGCTATGATGCGATTGGTCTGCGGGCTGCATAGCAGGCTGGTGACGATGTCGTCCCGCATCAATGGCAGAGACATGGAGGCCTGTGTGCAGGCACGCGCATCCCACAGCTGCACTGAGGGACCGTAGCCTCCTGCTGCTAGCATGTGCTGAGAATCCTGCAAGCACCATCAGCTGTCAGCATGCAGCACTGACCCACTCCTGGCAACAACCCAGGTTTTGGCCAGGATATAAATCTTTGACTGGAGTTGGGTGAAGAAATCAAGAGAGGATAGAGCGTGTAGCACGGGGATGTGCTTACTTTGAAGGCATGCACGGCCAAGAAACCTTGGACACCGGAAGTGAAGTTCGTCTGGCCGTTCAAGACGGCCTCTCTACGGCCTTCTGATACATTCCATAGCTCCACATCGCTGCTAGTGCTGCTGCAGACTACTAGCTTGTTTGGAGAGCGGGCAGACCAGCTCACGTCTTGTATCTGGTTCGTACATGTGGTGTAGTGGAGGTTCGACACCGCTGTCCTGCACAAGCAACATATTTGATAGAAGCATGCGTTACCTAAATAGGACATCGCAGACGTGGCCAGCTGAATGACAAATTAAGTATGCATATGCCATTCAGAGCAATATAAACCGCAACAGATAACTGCTGTTGCTCACATATCACATGCTGTGTCAACAAACAGCAGTAGCATCCATTGAGGCTTGCATCAGGACAATCCAGCATACCCAGTGGCACACAGAAGAAAGCAATCAACTTGAAGTTATGTCTACCGTTGCAGGCTCAAACCATACGAAACAGCACCGACACGAGGATCTCACCTGTCATACAGGTTCTCCCTAGGCATCTGCAGCATACTCCTGCACCCCTGCTGAAATACAAGAGCTATTGTACCATCAGGATTGATGGACATCACTGGAGGTGCGGAGTGTGTTCTGTTGGGGCCACCGAAGGTGCTGAGCAAGCGAACGCCTGATCGCCATACGGACTCACACGCAACCGAATGCGAGGACTTCCCTTCGAGCAATGGTTTGGCACCGCTGTCTGCAGCACTGAATGCATACAATTTGCCATGTACTTTCCTTCTTCCGGTATCTATCGCCTGCCTGGATGGGCCATATGTATCCCTGAACAGTAGGACCAACAAACTTTCAGTGTGCCGAGCCAAACGCCTTGGTCGGGGAGAATCAAAAGTCGCGGACGCCTAAGGAACTGTTTAAAATAGAGATAATATTCTTTGACGTGTTGTAAACTTCTGTCATGAGGAACACAGGGTTCCAGGGACAAGTGATGGGCGTTTATACAGACAGTCGCTGGCCCCATTCAAATATTACATGCTTGGGTACCGCGTACCACTGAAAGAATGAACCAAGACTTCCGGAAAACTTCACTGGATCGCTTTCCGCCTTTCCAGTTGACTCAGCGGGCGCTGCGTCGGAGGCAACAGGGGCTTCCGAGCAGTTGCCAGTTGTTCGCCGCGGGACAGCAAACTTCTTGCACGAAGGCGCTACCAGTAAGCTATCCGACTCACGTTTGCGAGACAGGGAAGGAGTGGGCTCAATCGGTGTGGAATGCCGGGCCTCATCGCTCGCTCGTCTTGGCACGAATGACAAAGTCGCTTGAACCCGCATCCCCCCACCCAAGGAAAGTAATGTCAACCAAAATTCCTCACTATCGTGCCTTTCATGTTCGCGACATGAGAGGACGAGGCCCCCAGAAGACCCAGGTTTGACAAGGTGCGAAGGCCTATAGTATAAGTGTTAGTGTCTCAAACTTACAACACAGGGCACAGTAGCATGTCTTGATATAAATTCTGAAGTATGTGGCCCCCTGTCGACTTGTTTCGCTGTCAACTTCAGCCCCATGGTGGTGTTCATGCGTGCACACCATCGAACGCAATCGAAACTCGTCCTGGATCGTTGGTGGAAGGAAACATTAAAACTTACAACAGAAAGTTTGAAAAAAAGGATCTGTGCACACAAATCGTTGCACTGGCGCACTTCTACCTGCCGCATACATGCCATTGAAGCAGTTTGACCTTGGCATCCTATACTGTGCAAGGAAACCCTACCCCTTGGGGTACATTATGACGAATCAGACCAACACAAAAATATGTCAAATAGTTTATGTTGATCCAGTTGGACATGAGCTATTCCTCTGTGGGTCGTCAAGAGCCAAAAAAGAGCAAGAATTTTCTCCAGCATGGCAAATCACCCACTGTAGGCTCTCACCATGTGACATACTATTACAAATGAGGTTACTGCAGAAGAGGTGTGCATAGCTGTACTATGTGCCAGGTATTGATGGTTAGTGTTCACAGTTTGAATTCTATATTCAATACTTAAGAGCGAACAGGCATGCAAGCGTAGTGCAGTTGTTATGTTACATTGCATATTCAAAAGGGTACATGACTCGTAATGTGAGCTTTCACTTTCGCTCGGGCACTGGCAGTTGGCTCCGCTATGATGTCAGGCGCGCCGACAAAAGAACATTTCCGGCACTGTCTGTTTTCGAGTCCAAGTCAGTGGATGGTAAGCACCAAGCAAAGAAACCGGTTAAATCGTTCAAAGTACTTTGGATCCAAGTTGTGTCTTGTCTACGCGTCGAAGGTGAGGTGTGGGTACAGTTTGCACGGATTCGCTAAACCCCGGTGCACCGACGCAGACACAAGACAACGGCCGGTGTCTTGTGTCTTCGCCGGGAAACAATGGCGGTTGCAGCCGCCACTCTGATGCTTTTCCGGTCCTGTCCACAATTTCCTCACCGGCCGTTACCACTTTCAGCTGCTGATTGATCAGGTCCCTGAGATTTCGCAAGGTGTCGGTTTTTGGTGATCGCCTCTACAGGTGTTCATGAACATCCATTCTCACCACGGGACTGCAGGTGCTGTTGACGCCATCTGACAAATTACGCATACCAGACCATCTGAAAGAACTCCCAGCCCCTACTGGGATGATTCGCTCCGGCGGAGGAAAAGCAAGGCACCAGGAAGCCTGTCTGCATTGCAATTGTCGCAACCAGCAGTCAATGGCCAGAGGTGCACGTGGACAAAGCCCGTGTCACTGGCACTCAGCTGGCCGCTAGAATGTGTGGCTCGTTCTTGCGGCTGAAAAGCTTCAGCTTGCGAAGGTGCAGTGAGGTGGCGCAATGAGCAGCAGACTCGCGAATGGAGCTCAAGCCAACAGAGCGTCCAATGAACAATTGGCCCCCAGGGCCCTCTTGAGGCATAGTCCCCGAATAATAGGCCCCCAGGGCCATCTTCTCCCGCCCCTTTGAGGGTGCTGAGGCCGAAGCTCTGCCTGGGTATGGCTCGGTTTCCGATTAGCTTTTTTCTGTCTAAGTTTTCGTTTTCGCGAGGTTTAGGCCGTAACCCTGCCTAAAACGTCCCTCCTAGAAGCACATAGCTGAGGATCAAGTGTGGTACAGACCATGGCGGCAAGGCAGAGGCCTGACACCGGCAGTGGCAGTACATAGCGGCTGCATGCCGGCAGCGTCAATACACAGTGGAGGTGGGCAAAACACGGAGACCAGTTGTTGCTGTTGTCGCTGCATTGTGCATTACTGGTGATGCATGGTATCGTGCATTGGTTTGCTAGTGATGGTTTGGGCACCGGGCCCTGATTGTATGATGCGATGAAGATGTAATGCACAGTTAAGGGCCTTCTTCCGCCTATGTTTCGGCTTTCGAGCAGTTCCGGGCACAGCCCTGCCCAAGAGTTCCTCCCGAGCAGCAGCAGCAGCTGAATTAGAAACGAAAGCTTGCAAAAGGAGACAATCGCCCCTGTCTTAGTACAGGGTGTTTGAAGCGTTTCTAGTGTTCTGCACGTTTCGGTCAAAATTGACAGTATTTGTTCGTGCATGCAGGATTGAGAGTGAACGAGTGTGCGCATTCAATTGCGCACAGCATTATTATACTTGGGTATGGGAATACCGGACTGGACTCACTATGCCTATTTCCTATCTTGTTTGGCTTGTAAACACCAGACCGGGCTCACATGTCTGTCTGACTTTACCTATTCTAGTCATGTATACACGTAGGGATGACTAGGCAAAGCTCTCACACAGTGTGGAGCCCAAGTGAACTATTTCTGTGCAACTTTTTTTTGTTGCTGCATGGCTTGCTCTAGACTGTGTCTGAGTACTATACAAGGGGCATACACCCATACAACCTGTAACCCAACCAACTGATTGTACAATCTGTCCTATCCTGTACTGGTTTTTTTATCAACCAGAGGGCCGCAGTACCACAACTTAGTTTGCGCACTCAACTCCAACACAAGGATAACACAGGCCAAGAGAAGACGACGGTCCCCAGTTGCGATCGTGCAGTTGACTGTCGATTATTTCGTTGCAGGTGCACTCAGTGGATAGCCAACTTGCACTCAATTTACATATCTTTGAATTATTCGGCTCCTGTGCCATACTCTGTATGAGCTTCAGCTGCAGTGCCACACGCACATGGGGCACGAATACAGCAATCAAACGAACTCTTGGGGGGAAACTACCAGAAAACTTTGAGCTGATCCTGCGCAGCTACTCGCGAAAACACAAGAGGCAGAGGGAATTCTCAAAAGAAAACAACAGCACTGAAACATCATTCCGCAGTCCAATGCCAAAGTAAACTGGGGATGCTGAACCAAACTCCATTACTGAACCTTGAACACAATATGCGCTGACATTGGTACCATCCCAACAAGATCAAGTTGGAGTCGCCTTTACAGTGGTCTTGGTGTGCCGTCCTGCTGTCTCCTTCGGGCTGGGAGGAGGACTGACACATCTGTGATGCGTGGGACAATCTGCAAAGCCTGCAAAACACACTGCTTATAAGCATAAGAACAAAGGCTGAAGCCAATTGCTTGTTGCTTCCAACTGCAACACTGGACAAAACAGTTGCACATGTTTGTACAGTTTGCATCAGTGTGCAGGCACCCAGAGGTGTGGTTAAGTGCACTTGGCACAGAATGGCCAGTTGCCCATTCCATTAAGAAGCGTCTCTGCTCAGGAATGCACTGAGTAAAAGTGCAGGGAACAAGGCAAACACTACAGAGTGTGAATTCCGTCTGCTCTTGAACAAACGTGCGATCTGACAGAAATCGATTGGGAGAGATCCAGAATCTGTGGAGGGGGGGGGGGACCATTGGGAACACGGGCTAGATGCCCCATCACAAACAACAGATAATGCACCTTTTTATTCCGTGCAGTGTCTGCCTGTAGAAGCTGCCCATGCCATCTTCTCACTGCGGACGCGTCGCCTGTGTCCTCTGCAATGCAGGGCGGTGTGGGGACCTGGAGATATCGATACAGTCCCATCCTCAGAATGCACTTGATGCTGTCCACATGCTCTGATGAACAACCAATAGACTGACTATCTACATGCCTGTGCATCCGTTTGAATAATGCCAGGACCTGCAAGATGCACCCAGCACTGGATACAGGATGTCTTGATGCAGAATCAGAGTGTCGGCATGAAGCTTCTCCTGCTGTGCTCATTGTCCTGTGTTCTTTACAACAGGGCACAAGCTCTGAGTGTTGAAACGGTAGCACACTTTTTCTATTGAGGTGAGAATCTCTGCTTTGAGGGCATCTATCTGACCAGCATGAAACACCCTGCTCAGGAAGACATGGCATGCGAATCCACGCACACCTCCTCCCAGAATGCCTTGAAGTGCTGAAAACTGCTCTTCCATAGCATTAATAGTCTCTTTGAGGCGTGATTTGTTGTGGGGTGCGTTCCTAGACAGCTGGTCATTGTCTGACATCAGTTGTTGGAGTGCAGCTGTAAAAAGCTGCAAGTTCCCAAACGCTGCCTGCATTCGCTCACCAAGGAACTCTTAGCACCAAGGAGCTCTCAAAATGTCTTTGTAACAGTTTTTTATGCAACCATTGACCTGGTGTAAGCGGCCTATGATGTATGGAATCTGTGAAGAAGGAACTCTCAGGTCTGAGATAAGTGGACAATACCAGCGGGCATGTGACGACCCTGATACCTGCACGAATTTCTTCTGGGACTCGACAACAGCTGCAAGACTGTGCAGCAACTGTGGCTCTTCAAGTGATTCCAGAATTGACTTCTGCCTAGATGTTCGGCGCTCGTCGTCCTGTGCCTGAATCCATGCTGCCACCTCTTCTGCTTTGCCTTCAAGTGACGGGTGAGATCCAGGGAGTGCACCAGCGTCCTCTAACAGGGCAGCTACTGCTCGTTGGTTGTTCATACGGGCGTTATCCAAGGGAGTGTCACCAAATCCATCCACTGGGTTTAAATCACAAGCCTCAAACTTGCACATCATTGACAACACTTCAACAGATCCACATGTTGCAGCCACGTGCAATGCTGTACGTGCGTTCATATCCTGCATATCTCAGTACTTTCTCGCCATGTACATTGTCAACAAGGCTGAGCACACGGGTATTGTAAATGCTGCCCAGCCTGCAATAGAGGGCCCTAGACAATCCTTCTTCTGCGATGTTGAGCGGACTGGTGCAAGCCAGTGATATTGTCTCAGTGAAGTTTGAAATGCTGGCAGCGACAAGCATGAGTGCGAACCCTGGCCAGTACGTGCACATTATGCACGAGCAGCAATTCAATGAGCTTGACGTTGTTTTCAGCAGCTGCTTTGCACATGTCTGTGGCAATTTCATGCTGTACTGGTGCACCTTTAGCACGAAGCATGGCTGTCATTGTGTGGTCCTGCATAACCACTGCGTCCCACAAAGGTGTGGTGTGGGCCTGCAAATCTACAGGGCCCAGCTCTGTCTTTGGGTTCTCTAGCAGCATCTTCAATACCTGAAGCATACTGTTCACATGTCTCAAGATAGTCCTAAAGGCCGTGCTGGAAGTCCGTGTGTGCATTTCAGCGATGCTCACACAGCCGAGACAGCTACATCCTCTGCTCAAGACGCAGAGCAACCATGTGTGAAGACACAAATACAATTTTGAAGCACATGAGTCACCTGCATGGACTTGTTTACCACTGCCAAGTGCAACGGCGTGCGGTGGTTGACATCCATGCCAGCGAGCAAGAGAGCCTCCACCATCACTGGATCCTCATTTGCTGCTGCTTCAACTAGCTTTTCAGGGACAAAGCATGATGAATCGTCAGCGTTTAAAGGAGCCAGGTACCTAACAACATCCATTCTGCAGCACACTTCATGCATATTCACAGAACCGAGTCAGCCACCTTCTCGTCAAGTCAACCACCTTGCGGAACATCACAACACCACAACGGGACCTTCAATCTGATGATAACAGGGATCTCCACCTTCGCCCCCTGACAGCGTCATCAAGAGGTGTCCCCTGCGTAAAGGCACAACAGTCATAGTAGCATGTGGCTGCAGATCATACCACTGAAGACAAAGGGCACTTGATCACAACACTGAGAGCCGCATTGCTGTCTTCAAATCCAACATATACCAGGATGCATGAATTCTCACCCCGTATCTGTCCTTCACTGTGTGTGTTGCACTGTAGCGTTCCACAAGAAGCCGCACAATAGCTCTGTGCCCCATGCTTGCAGCCACGTGCAGCGCAGTTCTGAGGTCATGATCACCGTCATCCACATCTACCAGGCCATTATCAAGCATGTTGTGCATCACCTTAAAATCATATCTGCTGACTGCATCAATGAACCTGAAACGTATCCGAGGTTTCTGTAGTCTGAGTGGTGTTGGCAGTGGTCAGTTTCTGTGGCGACAAGCATCAGGCATGAAGAGCTGAACAGACACAGGAGAGAAAGCCTCACATAACAACGCTCTGCCGTGTCTGCCGCAGCATAGCTCCCTCAAGTTTCTGAAACATTCCTTCCTCTCCACTGGCACCACCTCCTTCAATGCTGGTTCCTGACCTGTGAGACCTTGTCGTGGACTGTGTTCCAGACATCTCCTGCAGGCCAGCAGCGCAGTGATGAAGGCAAGAGCTGTGCCCATCTTCATTTACCACAGTGAAGCAGGCAGAATGCAAAATGCAAAGGCAGAATGCTCGAGGGTTCGTGGCACACGATGAGAGCCTCCATTATCTTGGACCCATCATCAACATATGACGCTGCAAGCTGCTGCATCAAAACACCACTTGTCAACACCTCCTGTCCTGGTCCTGGTAGATTGCAGTAAGACATGCACCCTGATGAGCTACAACAGCAAGATGCCACACGCACCTTGTAGTCATCATAGGACAGGACAAAAAGCACAGCTGTCTGCAAATCCACAGGTGATGATTAGTGAATGCCTGTAGCACTGAGATCAGGTGGAAACGGGAGATAACCAGGAGAGGAGATACTTACAGCCTTTCCAATTGTAGCAGAGTACCTGAACATGCATCAGGCAGTCAATGTAGGCCCAGCTGTGGACACCACAAAGCAGCAGGCAGGTGGCAGGGCAGCACATGTGTCGGAAGTCTGAAGAAGAACGATACTTCTCCCAACATGTTTCCTTTTGTCCTGGTAGAATGCACATGAAAACTGAAGCAGTTGATTACTCTGTGGATGCTTGTGGCGTGGGCCAAGTCAGCCGATATATGCGGCGTACCATCTCCTGCCCATCATCGCCAACATTCATGAGGTTCACCGAGCTGCTCGCAATAAGATACAGGTCATTACAGACCTCATTCGCTCGAAACAGCACTTCATCACTCATCATGCTTATCTCCCGCAGCAGTACAGATAGGTTTGCGGTGTAACTAGAGGAGCAGGTTGTGAAAATCTTGTTGGATTTGACCAGTGGCAGGCTTGTGTGCATGGCCACCTCCACCCTCTGCAGATGATTTGCAACACTATATGTAGATGTTGGCACACTGAGCTTGCAATATGAGCTTCATCATTCATGCATGCGGCACTGGCAGTGGCGCACCAAGGTACTGGAAAGCATATCTGTCACTTGATCACAGGTGCGATTCAAGTGCAGAGAGTCATAGAAGGTTGATACAATGTCAAATGCAAGGTCATGAGGGAACCTGTGCTTTTCAATGAACATCTGTACACGTGATATTTCTTCCCGCAAGTGCACAAGGGCCTCGTCACTTGCCATCACTGTGTTAGAGATCTCCCCCACTGCACGTGTACAAGCATGAAAACACTTGAAGATTATTCTATTCTCATAATATTAAACTTTCCGTGGCAGAGCTGCGCAAAGATGCAACTCTCCTCACCTCAAGCCCACTGGCAGTGAGAACGCACCATACGCATAAAACGTCAGCGTTGACAGCATTGAAACTATGGTGAAGAGCAACTCAAGTGCATTCTTGGGGGTGGTGAAGCCGACTAGGCTGGCTGTTGACAATGTTGAGGCCGTCCAGTATACGCTGAACAGGTACTGTTTCTGAATCGACACCTGTACCACCCGGAGGCCCTCGTTCAATTCAATTGCAGCTTCCCTGTGTGAACATGGCATCAGCGCAAGTTGCTCCGTGGATGTTGTGTTGCGTTCAAGATCACTCAAGCAAGGCGTTTTAAGAAGGCTTCCTTGGCATACACCAAAAGATCATCTGAAGGAGGTGGTGCTGGAGAAATGATGTAAAGTCTCCAGGCATTGCTACCATTGCATAAACTTGACAGCGCACCATGTCTTCCCACAAGCGTGCTTTGCCCATCCCTTCATAGAAGTATACCCAGGTGAGCCTTTGAACACCACCCCTTGCTTCCAACTCCTCCAGGGTGTGTGGCTGGCCCACGGTGCCCAGGTACCACCAGATGCAGCCGTAAACATGTGTAATTCCCAATATGAGTGGCATTAGACGAAGAATTCCGACAGTGACACTAGTTTGAGCCACACTCTGACGAAGGTTGCGGTAAACCCGCAATATTCTGTGCATGCGCAGAATTTTGGGCAACCGTAGCCACGAAACGTACCCAGGGTTGGCCGCCCCATCAGACTGCAGACACATCCTACTTGAGGTGCGGCAACAAAGAGATCGTGCGCAGAGAATACAACACTCCAGCATATTCAATATGCTGGCACCTGAAACTCCACAGCACATGCTCCAAACACAGGAAAGTGCTCACAGCAGAGGGCAACAAGAATGTCACAAGGTTTTAGAACGGTCCGCACTTGCACAAGGAGTTGGAAAGGGATAGCAGCCACAAGATCTATTATGAAGTTGGAAGCGAAGTACTTCACTCGGATGGCCTTCCTTGAATAACAAAGCACTCCTTGTTCGTTGTAGTATGCCACGTGCATGTTGACCACCATGTCAACAATGAGCAGGAACTCCAGCACCTGATGGGCAATCTCGTATTCCATTCCAACACGCTCACTGGTGCGGAATGCGATGGACAAAGGTACTTCCCTGCGCACAACACTGCCCGTAGTGCATTGCACACAAGAAAAAATTGTCTGTCAAAATGTCTGTCAAACATACAAAATCTATGAAGCTGAGGCCTTTCGCCATGTTCAGAACGCATGGAGTGGCCGTTCGAATGCTACTTGTCCAACGTCCATGCACAAGTGCCAGCTGGGAACCAATAGAGCATGGCATGCACATCAAGAGCAGCTTAGCAGGCTGGACCAGGTAGTTTGCGGTGATATGCGAGGTATGCACCAGAAGAAGTACACAGCCAGGGTGATGATGAGAAGGTTCCATATTTGAACTTGTGGGCTGGACGGATGGCAGACCGACCAGTGTGCATCTTTGGGCAGCTCAAAAGGGACCTTGTGCACAGGGATGGTGAGGAAGAAGGCAATCATATCTGACTCGCAAACTTGTCGAGTTGAACTGGCTTCACATTCAGTTCTCAAGGATTCCAGAAAGTGGAAAGATGCCTTATTGAAATGGAGCTTTCCTTGCAACATTTTCACCATGAGCTCCAAGGTGGTGACATCGATTGTCCCACTGCCATTTGCATCAAGGAAATGGAACGCTCGAACCACCATTTCCCGCCGAGACAAGCGAAATCCCAGAAGCCACTTCCACTGTTCTAATCGTGACAAGCCAAGCAACATCTGCATATCAAGGGGTCACCCTTAAATTTACTCAGCAGCATCACTGAAGACTCGTCTGATTGAACCATGGTTACATCCCAGGACCTTGTGCATACTTCACAATCAGCGCGATGAGACACGAAGACGTGAGTACTTTCTCTTCCAATCCACAGGCCAATGTAGGAAGAAAAAAAGGATTTGTGACACCACCTGATGTGAGCTTGAATCTGTGGATACTCTGTTTGGCTACAATGACCTGCTGTTGGTGAGACCCCACAAACAAAAGCCATGGCAGCCCTTTCATTTACAAGCGCTAAACACAAATAAGCAGGTGTGAAGCATGTTGCCTGTGGTCTGATTGCTAGTGGGCACACCTTCAGAGCACTGTGCCCTTCATGGTCCTCCCGCAGCTGCGCAAGCATCTGTAGCTCATCCAAATCATCGATTGCTTCCTCTGCTTCATTCGCACAAGCTTCAGCATCGTCCAAGTCGTCTTCAATGTCCTCATCTGATTCTCCATCTTGTGAGTGCTCTGCGTAAGACTGGGAGTGCATAAAGCGGGCAGGAGCACAGGCAGGAACAGAAGGACAGCATGCTGACAAAGAGGAGATAAAGTCACTACATATCCAACGAGTAAAGCAGTGCATGCTTCATGATTTCATCTACGTTGGCAGAGAAAGCACTGCAAGCCAGGTGGAAAGACATGAATACCACACTCTGTATCTGGAATTGATGACATTCCAGCTGCTTGTGTGTTGGTGCAAAGATGGTTCATTGCAATGGAACACACACCTCTTTGTAGCAAGGCGGTGCTGAAACTGGTGGCCGAGGTATCACCGACACCTGCCCACTTCAGGAACACCTTCAGAAACGAATCAAGGGTCACTTCAGAATTGACATCTGCCTGATTGACCATGGCAGCCCACATTTGTCCAAGACCGCTACTTGTCAGAGCTTGTTGGATGCTTGAAGCTTGGTCAGAAACGTTGATGTGACCAGTTTGATCACTATCCAGAACTGAGAACGTCTCCTCAACTGTCTGGTACAGCTTCCTCAGTCCAGCCATCAAAGTCAGATGGCCTGAATCATTAAGTTGCTTCTGTGGCTCATCTGTACTGTGTGCTGCTTGAAGCGAACCGCTTCTACCGGAACTACAAGGGCTGGAGCCTATGGACTCTGACAATCTGCCCAAACTCCTTTCCTTCGTGAGCCTGTGTACTGACTTTGAAACAACCAACCACTTTCCAGAAGAAGAGTGGGTAGATTGTTGCTGCTGGCATGCGAGCACGCGATCACGGAAGTATGGCCAAGAAATGAGGTTCGGAAGTGAAAGCTGAACGCGCCCTGCACGCAAACAGAGTAGATTGCAGTCTTGTTACGCTGGTCTGGAGTAGAAGCTCCGCTGGTAGGTTAATATTGAAGTATTTCTGGAAGGAAAACATGCTTTCCAACCGATAAATAATCAACACAAGCCGGAGCGCACGTGCATGCTGTGAGGTTTGGTGGGCACCACCAGGTTCTCACCAGAAACACACTAGTTAAGTACAGATAGCTCAGTCTAACCATCTTTATTCATGACCATGGTGTCTGACTAGAGCGGTCAGAGTGGATTACTTCAGTACTCTTGTTCTACCGTTCTATTCGTAGTGCCCCTCATAGAAGCTGTGTGGTGGGGTAGGCTCTCACTCATCTCTCAAGCATCTGTAGACTGCAATACATGGCTTTGCATGTGCAGTAGGGCCAGTTATTGTGGCTACAGGTACGCTTTGTTAGCCAATTTTTTGGTGTATAGGGATAGACTAGACAAAAACAACAGTGGCGGACAGGATACTTCGATTTGAAACAGAATCTTCCGTTCCACCCAATCTGCAACACCACACTTGCATACCTGCTGCAACGAGGAAGCATTGACTAAGATCCTGCTCGAACGCAGACTGCTGATCAAAAGGCAGGTGCAGCTCTTGGAACACAGTGCCCATCATCTCAGCACCTGTGATGTCACCATAAGGCAGCAAAATCAGATGAAGCACTCGTAGGGCATCTTCCACAAGAGAGGTCTTCAGGAGTGCATGCATGACTGCACGTGTGATCGAGGAGGCTGACTGGTCAGTTGATGGTGCTTTTGTAAAAGAGGACCTCCGGACCATCGCCCTACAGTGGCTTAGGGGCTGAGCAGTCCATGCATCATGTGCAAGAGAAACATGTTGATGAGCGCTTCTGCTTACCTCGAGATTACTTTCTTCTCTGGGCACAAACTGAAAAAAAGGGTGCGCACGACCGTTAGCAGCTGTGCTGTATCACGGAATGTCTGCACACTTGCTTGAACTTCATTGAATAATGACGGCAATATCTGCACAAATAGAGTCTATTGCATCCAGGAATAACATGGTGGGCTGACGTGCTGGTGGCACGAAAGCGCAAGTGCTGCTGCATTGGCAACCTGCAATGGCTTAAAACAACGAGAACTTGAAAACCGCGACAATGAAGGCTTGCTAACAGAAGACATCAGTCCATGGAGTTCATCTTGGGATCTCAGAGGCTCTTGCATGCACACCCAGAAAGACCATGATCACAAGAGGGTTTACATCGCAGCAGGCAGATTGGTACAAGACATCAGCAGCATCACAGATGTGCAACGGGGAAGAGCAGGCGATGCAGACTGTCGCTGAGACTCTTGATAGTAGCAGAACAAGTGTGTCCTACTGCGTGCAAACTAGGGGCACCAAGACCAAGAAGTGTCCCGCACATTTAGTGATTTGTTCAAAGAACTCCTCCTTACTGATGTGCATGCACTGCTGTCTGCGCACGTCAGCTCTGAACTTGACATGTAAAGTTCTGGATGGCGGCTTGTGAGAGCAAGGTAGAGCGACCTCCTGACATCATTCAGCTTGGGCAGCTGCTTGTCACTCAGAGCCTGGCGCAACTCAGTCAATGTATCCTCACGATGGCATTCTCCTGCAGTTACAGTGACGACAGCATGTGAAAGGACAGAGACCGTGGGTCACAGGGATACTGTGCCGCGGCATGGCATTCTACTGCACAGCAGGGAGTAAATAAGATGGCATACCTCCATTGGACACTAGAATAACAACACATGCCCATTTTTTCTTGCGCACAGCATGATCCAAAGGAGTGCGGCCCCACACATCATCTATGTTCACGTTGACGGCTTGCATTGTGATCAGCTTGTACAGTGCAAGAGGCTGTCCCAACGCAGCAGCAAAGTGAAGAGCTGTCAACTGCACATGGTATTCTGTTGTTACAGCTACAATGTTGACTGGTTCCACAACATGATTATGAAATCCTGCTGCCAGAATACATGTTGTCTGGGACACAATAACAGTTCAAACTTGTCCCTCGTTTGCTCTTAATTGTGGAATGCATGCGCACCTTGTCATAATTGGCAGTGGTAAGGTCGACACCAGCATCAGAAAGAAGCTCCAGGTGCTTGATATCTCCAGATGCAGCAGCAGTAAACAGCTTGTCAATCTTAAATGCTGAACCCACTCGTCCACCATGATTATACAACAGATTCACACCCAGTCGTGAGCCAGAATTGATGCAGTCCTGGATTGGAGTGCCTGACCACCTTCATGTGCAACTTCTCTTACATTTACCATGTCAAACTTTTCTAACTGGGAGGCCTGTTTTACGACTTTCAAAGGAAGAATGTTGTGTGGCCATTCTCTGGGACAACATGGAATGTAGCTGAACAGTGTGGGTTGATGCTGCAGCATCGTAGCAGGAGAGCAATCCTACATACATCACATGTCACAAGAAGACAATGGCAGCAGAAAGTTGAAAATCTTGCATACATCTATTGATGTACACATCTTCACGGTCCTACCCCTTATGCGTTCAGGCCAGCCTTGCATGAATTGGTGTGAGTATTGTGGAGACAGCTGCTGTGCTGCTAACAACAATGACCTTGGTTGAGTGGCACAGACCGGTTGAGTAGCAGGACAAAGGACGAAAACAAACATCAAGCAAGAATTCTCTTTAGAAATGTACATGACGATCTTGAAAAAGGGTTTTCTCTCAACAATCAAGCACACAATTGATGTCATGGTACCTGTCAGCAGAGCAGGGTGAGACGCAAAAGAAGCATCAAACCTGTCTATTGCATTCACATTGGCCCCAACAGAAATTAATGCCTCCACAGCATTCAGGTTGCCTTCTAGGCACTTAGCGTGCAGATCACTTCGGCTGTCATAGTCGACAGAGTCTGCGTTCACGCCTGCTTTCATACATATGAGCTCTAGTCTCCCTGGGCCAACCTCGGAAGCTTCTTTCACAAGAGCAAAATGATTTCTTTCCAGCCTAGCTCCTTGAGCAACCAGTAGCTCTGCAACATTCAGATATCCCATGTGCAGTGCTTCAAGGAGTGGAGTTGTGCTCCACCGGTCAACAACACCGGTTTGGGCCCCTCTTTGAATGAGGACTCTTGCGACCTCAGCTTGACCCTCAGCCACAGCAAGGTGAAGAGTCGTTCTACCGTCATAATCACCTGCACCAGTTTTCATGCTTCTTGATTGTATTGTCTCCATGCAGTGGTTGTCACAGTGCCCGCAGACTGCGTCACCAACATGCATTTCACTTGGAAGTGTTCGTGCACCTTCCTTGCTTGCTATCTAACAGGAAAAGAACTCAAAGGAGTGGCGTTCCCTCAATATATGGACCTTTTGGAAGATGATTGTTGCCAGATTCAGACACCACACCAAACGATTCTAAAATATTCCGGGAGTAAGCAATACTCGCTATGGGCTTTGGCCTCAACGCCACATGGCAGACAAATACAAAAAAACCTAGCACATCTGACAGGAATTCTGCATACCTATGTTGATGGGAAGGCCTCGGGCGAGTAGCCTCTCCACTTGGTCGATGCTCCCCGCGGCTGCTGCGATCTTGAGCTCTGTTAGTGCTATGTCTTGCGACCGCAGCAGTTCAGCCTGCAAGGAATGGACTAGGATTACAGCAATTGGAGGCAACACCTTCTACACCATGGTACTTCCCAGGCAGCTGATGCTGAGAGAAGAGCTGTAACGTCTGAGAGAAGAGCTGTAACGTCTCATCGAATCCAGACAGGCAAAATCCGTTTTGCCTGTTTGTGGTTAGGCTTGGCTTCCGTTTGTGTTCGATGTGTAGAATCATCCAGTTGAATTTCTTTCCCCGCATATGTGAGTCAGGCCACAAGGAACTCGAGATTTCCTTTGCCGATTGCTTTAATGAAAAACCTAATTTGGAACCACGCCAGCCCCAGGAAGGGTATGAACAAAACGTCTTGGACTGTAAGCAGGGTGCTGGAACCACATGTAGACCAGAGGGTGATGAAAGTGCTCCAACATGTAGCCCAGAAGCATCGTGCCTTGATATCACTGCGAAGCTTGGCATATCCCTCATCAGACTGAGTGATGTCGTGGTGTAGTTGTCCAACATCTTGCCCGCTTCGAGACAGCCCATACTGATACAGCAGATTAGTCAGCATGATGTCACTCTGTTCTGGATAATGTGATATAACCCCGTCATAACGAGTTTTGCTGATAACTAACAGTGCACTGTCAATATTGAGGCGGGCATTCACCTGCAGAATAGCAGAGAGGATGTGATGGCATGACGGCATGCAGCCACTGGGGCGCTCTCCACGTCCTTCACAGCCGCCCCTGAGATTCACATCATTCTCTTTTGCACATCGTACAGTCCTTGCACCAACTCTGTTGAAGTAGACGCATGGGGATCTCTGCAGAGGCGCACATTGAAGGGCTCTGGCACACCTGTACATGTGTGGTGTTGACTCAGAATACAATGAACTCTGAGCGGTAGCAGGTGTCTGTTCTCCAAGAATTGCGAGTAGTGACGGGGAAAGTTTCAGTATGATAGAAGAACGTACCCAGCAAGAAACTCACTGATCCCACGACACATGGGCTAGTTCCCTCACCACTGATCAGGTCGACAAGAGTCCCCTTTTTGTCGGACACAACAAGAGTGCCTTTGATGGCAAAGGAAAGCTCACGGGCCATGTCTCCTTGCTGCAGGATGCCTGAAGCAGGGAATGCAGTTGCACCCCGTGTGCGTGAGATATCCAATCATATAATCAGTAAACCCAGGAAATGCAACCGGTCAGTGCAACAATTCAGTGCAGCACCTTCCCCTGGCATCAGAGAAACTTCTGAAAGCATCATCATGAACCTTGACAGGAACTGCTCATTGCAAGTAGAGAACATGTGCATGTTTCTGGTGATGGTTGGCCGGCAGTGCTCGTGAGCAATCCTGGCTTGTAATGACACGGGAAGTCTCTGCAAATAAGAAGACTCTAATGGCAAGTCTTTGCACCACGCGCCCTTGACAAAACATTCGTTGATTGCGTTGAATGTGGTACATGACGGATGCAAAGTGCTGGTAGAAGAAAGGAGGAAAAGAAGAGCGCCCACTGGATGGTCGCAGATAATCTGCTGCATTGTATCGTGTGTGGGCCAGGTTCAGTACTATGAACCCACAGCGGAAGTGAAATACTGCAAATGGTGAGTATCACCAACCAAGCTCAACTGGAAGTTCTTGTCAGCCTTCACAGGAAGGTCTACAATAATGTTCAGCACAAAGGATACTGTGACACCTGGACAACCAAGCTATGAGAAAGAAAGAGATAACACACGTTCCTGACATGATTGGCGACTGCACTTGAGTGCTTCTGCTGGAATGCAATGTACGCCTCCTGCAAGCATGCAACATTCGGACCTGCAAATCCTTGCAGCAGGCCCAAGCACACACAACATTAAACCATAGCATACAGATGCACATGGTGGGTGACCCAATAAAACCACTTTGGAGATCAACGGCAAACCATCTTTGAAACGAGCTGTGCCGGTAGTTGACGTTGAGAGCAATAAGCATGCAACCCTTGCATGAGTTCTTTTGTTGCCTCTATTTCAGGGTCTTTCTTCACAATATAATGAAAAAGTGTGCCCAGGATGTACGCATCTATGACCACCTTGACCTGTACCACAGAGAAATAATTGACAACAGCGCAGAACATGTGCTCTGTAGCAATCTCCCCAAGACCGCGCTCAACCTTGCATAACCACACAGTCCCTGCTGGGGGAGGTAGATGCAGGAACACAGTATGTACGTACATTCTGAGCAATCAAACTTGCAACCATCTCTGTCAGCAGCTCCGGCACAGCAACCTCAAATCCAAGGTGGGTCAACATGGAGAATCCTTTGAACAGCATCACCACATAGTCGTACATCTCCTGCACGGGGACTTGTGGATCAGCAAAAAATGAAAGCAACAGATGCTACAAAGTGTGTTGGTGAACATGCACTCTCCATTAACCCACTCAGTATCATGAGTGAACTTCTTGAGAGTGGACGTGATGTAGACATTCATGTACGGCTTACAGAGAAAAAATTCATGTCTTCAGGCATGCAAGGGTTCGGTGTGAATGCATGTGTCAAGAAAATGTGAGCAATCGCATATCCCTGTGAAAGCAACACACGCTTGATGTCCGCCAGTCATAGTCAACATCTGTCTGCTGAGTCCAAGCATCCACCCAGTTCAGCATGTAATCCTCGTCCGTGAACTTGTACCACACACAGACAGCAAAGTACACACAGCCCAGCCAATGTCCCTGAAAAATGACAGCAGTCATCAACAGCGATGAAATCTGGGATCTGGAGCTGCTACTGACAGCCCGCCTCAAGAATGATACATGTTTTCAAAAACATTGTTTCTTCATTCATCTGTTCAACACGCAGACAGAGAGTTTGGTGATCGCGCTGGATTGTTGACGTGGTTTGAAGGTTAGCAGTATGAACAGTTGTGCTCCGAATCTCGGCATGAATATGCCTCCAGTAGAGCAAGAAGCTGGTGATCGCTCTGTATGACTTCAGGCACAGCCGTCAACCATTAATACACTGCTGCATGGCCTTCCAACGCACACATGGAGAAGCATGAAGAAAGCAGAGGATCGTACTGTTGTGACAATGATGAAAGTAAACTTGAAGAATGCCACCATGCGCACATTCGTTGCCATGTCTTCCTGGGACCGTGTGAAGTAGGCCCACAAATCTGACACCCGGTACAGTCTAGCAAGTGCAGAGACACCCTTGACTGAAACATGCACCTTCATTTTCCAAAAAATTTTCAGAGAAAGCACAACCCATTCCATGGACATGAGCAGCAGTCTCACAGGAACATCCACCATCAGCTGCCAGCGAAGAGCCTTTCCCATGTGTATGCGACTCAGATCAACACCTGCTTCCATGTCAATTGCAAGTGTCTCATTCGACACCTTGGCATCTTCTTTTTCTGGGGATTGCGTGGTTGCTCGATTGACCAGCCGCTCAACAGGGGACTCATCATAACCAAGATCTGTGACAATGGCTCTAGAAACCTTGTAGAGCAGATCAGAAACAAACACAATATCCATCCAGATTTCTACGTTTGTGAACATACCAAACTTGTAGGTCAGGTGGGTGGCAACATCTGGGGTGAATTTCTTACGCCAGCTATCCTGGTGATGATCAAAGAGCTGGCCAAGCAGGCTCAGGGGCACGAACATCAGATCTGCAACATGAAGTTGCAGCTTTGAGCAGTTGAGAGGACACAAACCTGATTAACTTGGGACTGCTTGCTTCCATGTTACATGCCCTGGTAAGGTCGCACCGTTTTGATCTTAGAGTTTGCGTGACATGAAAGCTGGCAAACAGAGAATATTTGCGGATAGAATAAAACATTCGTTGAAAAAGTACTGTACATACATCTAAACAGGCTGCCAAGCAAGTACACGCCACCTTATACAGTCAGGAACAAGGTAGCGTGCTGCTTTTTTATCTTGATTACGCGAGGTGTACTCTGCGGCACGTCGGTTGTGTGCACCATGCATGTGCACATGCATGCGTCTCCTCGGTGGCCAGCAGACCAATATCAGGGGCCGAGAAACCATGCTAGAGTGTTCTTAGCAAGCTTTCATGAAAGTTTTAGCGACCTGTCATAGTACTATGTAGTTGTGTGTGTATCAAGTTCGCTTCGCGGGCGCTGCAAACGGGCCATGCATCCAGCCCAGAGGCCAGAACACCCCAGAGCCGCAACCTGTTGGTCAGCACATGAGCCACTCAGGGACCTACAACTCCAGCTGATTGTGAAATAAGCACGCCATGCTGCTTAACTACTACGTCATGTAACGTCGCTTGCAGGGCCATGCGGCCCGCATGGCCCTGCAAGCAGCTTTGTTCGTTAAATTTGTCATTTTCTGCCCTGGCCCCATGAAGAAAATTTCTTGTCACGCAAACTCCAAGATCAAAACGGTGCAGCCTAGTACAATACGTGAAGGATCATTCTGGCTACAGGAAGGCACCACCAACACGCACTTACAGAGTGCATACACTGATGCTACTGGCAGCTGCAACCATTCAACACCACACGAACGATCACATGTTGCAGACATACCCAACAGCGCAATCATGCAGTGATGAAACTCATAGAGTAAGTGGCCACACCGATACATGTCGCACAAGCGACACAGAACTCCCATGAAGACACCACTGGCGATCCTGACTGGAGCAGTCGAATCAAACACTTCACAATCTTTGTTGAAATTGGTGAAGAAACACCCATGAATCGCACACGCTTCTTCTTGCGCGCTGTCCAGATCATGCTACCCCGCATGGACGGCCTGCATCATGAATTGCCCTTCGTACTCCCAGATGAACCTGACAATAGTAGATGTAGACAGACACCACCACAGGGGAGTCACGGAGGAGGGGTAGAGGCGGGCGCAGGGGCAATCACGAGAGACTCACGGAGGGGGTTAAGATGGCCAGGGGGGGGGGCGACGGGAGCAGCTGCGAGCAGACACAAAAAAAACGAATCCATTGGGATTCGCATTACATGCGCAGGATTTGTGCTGGGAAGTAGAACACAACAAACGTTGACCACCTGTTGAACGTTGGCTTACTGAAAGCGAAAATGAGTGAGCTTTGGGAGCATGCTCACCGATCGAATCCAACAGCGCTTCTGCAGCTCCTGTCCTAGACCGTTCCTGCGATGATATGGTGCACTACGTGTTGCTGTGGAACCTTGCAAGCTGCTGCAGGCAGTCGAACCATGTTGGAGATGTGTCTGACATGGACTGTGACGCTACTTCACACCCAACAGTCTTCAGCCTGCTCACACTGGTGTCGATGGATGCAGTACATCGATAGCGGTCCATAGCTTGTTGATGCACGTGGACAGCATGACGCTGATGTGGAATTCGGCCAGCTGACAGCAGCAGTATCGGGAACACCATGCCAGCCCTTCCTCCATGGAGATTTGCAGTGTGGATGCCATCTGCAATCAGGTGATGATCTCGATGATGTAGATGCATTGGGTACCCCTCTCAGTTGTTGCAACTTGTGTGTGCTCAGCACCACCCGAGGGATGTTCGTTACACATAGATCATTGTGCATAGACTCTTTCAACTCAACTAATCTATGCCGCCGCACTCCTCCCTTCATAGGTACATGGCATGCAAGATGGTGGGGCAGAGACCTTGTACACCAAGGTGCCATTCTGAGACCTACTGCTGTGGTCAACACCAACCAACACAAACCAAACCGGAATCAGATCAAGATCCCACGTGCCCCACTTCAGGCAGTGCAAGCAGCATAGCGCTCTGCGATCTTGTCCCAGGAGATCAGCTTGTCCAGGTATGTGCTGATGTAGCTGGGCCTTGCATTCTGGAAGTCCAGGTAGTATGCATGCTCCCACACGTCCATAGTCAAGATTGCAGTCTTGCCTGCAGCAGTAAGTTTTAGGTGAGTAACAGGAGCAGGATACCTCGAGTATAACTATTAAGAAATCCCAAAACACGAGGTGGAAGCTGGGCCCAGCTCACCAGTCCTCTACAAGCTCCCAAGAGTCTGGGACACCAGTTCAGTCCGATGCTCCTCTGCGACTGACTGCGTCTGAGATGGAACTAGCATGCAAGAGACACCATGGAATTTTAGCACATGTGCAGCATGAAGGTAGATGTATAAATAGGTCCTCGGCTGCTTGCTCTGGTCGAAATAGCACTCGTGAGAGCGGGACGACCAAATAGCTGTGTCAAACCAATAACCTTGCAGCACGAAGCACTGGGCCTTGCAACTGCAGAGCCAGTCACTGTGCGCTACACACACCTTCAACCATGGGGTTGACTCCGTTGGCAGTCTTGGTGATCTCCAGAGATCCATCAGAGCTGGCTACGAGCCATGCCCATCCAGACCCGAACTGTGTGGCGCCCGCAGCAGCAAACTTCTCCTTGAAGGCATCGAAAGAACCGAAGCTCTTGTCAATTGCGGCTGCAAGGTCCCCGGTGGGGGAGCCACCGGCATCGGGTGCCATGCCCTCCCAGAAGAACGTGTGGTTCCACACTTGAGCTGCGTTGTTGAACACTGGAGTGGGGTCCCCGTTGTTCCAGGATGCCATGATGATCTGCATTCTGACAAGCGCATCTCAACACCGTGTCATCATTGCAATGATGGCTTGCGCCATGGCACTTGAGACCTGCCCTTTCAAACGTTTTGTAACAAGTTCATGTGAATCAGCATGGTGCAACATTGACATGAATGTTTGTACTTGCCCAGCAGCTTGGCTTTGAGGGCCCAGCGTAGGTCTGTAGGGGCCCCACAGTGTAGGGGCCCCACAGTGTAGGGGCCCCACAGTGCCACGCATCAGGAGCAGGGGAGTGGCGGAGTCCATGTGCTCGGCTGCTGCTCGCGAGACAATACGAACTAGACGCAAAGAAAGAGACGAACATTCATGCATTCTCTTGAGCGGCACTCTCTTGAAAGCCTCACACAGTATTCAAGCGGAGAAACGTGACCACCTCGACGCATCCAAAGCACACCTTGGCTTGGGTGGCAATGGAGGAAGACATTTGTATCAACAAGGCCTAGAACACACCTCCTCCAGTGGCTTGCCCTCCAAGTCAGTGCCCTCGAGCTGTTTGTTCATGTTGGTGGCATAGGCAACGTGGTGCTTGCCATAGTGGAAGTTCATGGTGTTCTGCACAAGCTCCGGCTCTTTCAGTGGCACAACTTGACACGTTCGACATCATTTTCATGCCATACAATAAAGCCAGCGGGCAGCTGTGTAAATTCATCGGCTCAGGGACCTGATTTGCCGAAGCGGAAGATTGGACAGAAGAAGTTGACCAGCACAAAGCAACCGCGGCGGCAAGAAAGACGCAGCGTGACAATATATGCAGATCATGATGATGTATAGTGTTGCTTGAGGAAAGAAAGCAGTGTGCTCAATCTGCCACCACCAATAGCATCGTCAGGGTGTGCGGTCCACACGTTTCATCGTGCTGCGCACGCGCATGATCAAGAAAATTAGTCCCATTCATGCAAATACACATCAATTGAAAGCCACATTCGTTGTTCATGGGCCGCGAGTGTCATAACGAGGGCATGTAAGCGATATGAGGCCTCATTCCGGAAGATATAACACGCACTGATGAGAGGCGTACAGATAATTTGAGCAAACGCACAGCTCTACATATGCACATGCACGCTTTGGATGGCTATACCTCGGACATATGGGGTTCCAGTGCGTTCAGAGGGTATGGAGGGGGAGCCAGCTCATAGGCACGAGCAACCACTGCCTGCACAGCACCCGTCGTCGTTCAGCTTCAGTGCACTCCCAAGAATCGTATATTACGCAACCTTTTCATTCTGACGAAGACTGACCTTTCTGCTGGCAGGGGCGCATCGCCCGCGGGCAGCGACCGAGGCAACTGTGAAGGCTGGCATCTTGTTCAAGTTGTCCGGTGGGTCAAGAAAGCGAGGTCCTGAAAATGTGTCACTTTGTCAATCTTCGATGTTCCTACAACTGATATATGTATACCTTTCCATGGTTAACCAGCCGCAAACAAGCTTTCGAACCTTCGGCCCAAATCAAGATTCCCGACAATGCACTCAGTGGTCTGGTATATATCTATATCCCTGGGATAGGCGCTATGCAGCTCCACAATTATACTTCTACATGAACCAGGGATGTGTAAGGAGAAGTGGTCAAGATTGGTGGACGTGGTGCTGCTACACCCACCCCTCCATTCCAAGGAGTAGAGTATCTTATGACCCAACATATGGTTTCCAGCACCGTGTCTGCTGAGCAAGCCCCTGCTTCAACACGCAAGTTTGTCCCACCTATGCTGTCTTGGATGTCAGATACTGTAGCACGTACATGCGTTGAACACAGCAGCTCCCCTGGCACTCTGCAGGCATTACCTTTCCCAGTACACGTTTGTATTGAGATGCTTTGAAAATATTGCTCAACCTTCACGCAGAAGCAGGCTGCAGCACAGGTAAAATGGCCACCACAAATTCCATCGTATTGCCTCTGAAAACAGCACTAGGCAGCAGATCATCGCAAGAGCTTCAATACGAGTAGTTGTTCTTGTATTCATAATGTCGTTCGTATCATGCGGTTCCATCAGGGCACCAGCCCTTCACACAGGAAGCTGAGCAACATGGCCTGTGCGCCTGAAACTGTGTAAAGTTACAGGCATAACTCCATAGAATGGCTCATGTACCATTCCCGAAACACAGTATGCAGGGAAAAGGACCTATCACTGCTGTAAGAGATGACCCCATTGCAACCGGTGGCGCTGTGAGAACAGAAGCCATGCTTGGATGTTCCAGATGGGTCGGTGCAGCATGGGCAGAACTGGGCAGAACTTTGCAAGCATGTACTTGTGTGTAGTTGTTCTTTACAAACCGGAAAGGTACTAAATAGGCATGAACCCAAAACTACTTGTGTGTATTATTCTTTTATATATAAAAATATATACTAATTTTTTAGAGGAGTAAGATGTAGTCTGATCTTTAAGGAAACTTACAGCAGTTAATATGAAATGCTGATTCCTTACCTCCGGTTGCTCTGCGTACAGAAGCTGGGTAGTTTTGTGTAGAGCACAGGAACACTGTACCACCTAGCAGGCAAGTGATAGCAGGTATGAAGTACAAAGTGTATGCGTCCACAATTTCATGCAAATACATAGAAGGGTTTGGCGCATGCATACCTTCAACTCGAGTTGGAGTTTGGATCGACTCTTGTCCAGCGATGTAATTTATTGTGGAGCGAGTGGTGAGAGCGCTATTCGAGAAATGTTACGTTGCAGAGGTGCTCAACGGTAGCTGTTGTGTGATCTGGCCTAGGTTTCGTTGAATTTTCGAAGATCTGGACCACCATCGTCTCCAAACGGATTCCACCACGGCTCGAGACACATGTTCTCATCTGCCAGCCCCAAATTGAATGACATCCATGTCGCTGTGTTTGGTTTCCCATTCTTATGCTGGGTAGTCTCTGAGAAAGGAAACTGAACTGTGAATCCACGATACTCTATTTTTTTGCCGCACTGGTGCAGACACTGCCGGCCATCAGACACACAACACGTTTATGTTTGGCAACTGGTCGGCTAGGGTGTGTTGGTGCGCTGATGGCTCTGTGAAAGAGTGTTGCACATAGTTTGAGAGGATCCATTGGATTCATTGACGAGTCACGTCATCCAGGACCACATGCTGAAGCTACAGACCCTGATTCATAAACAACTGTCTACGTCCACTTGATACTGCTTACACCCAGTTGGACTGTGCCCGTTTAACCAGGACACGCTCAAAATGGCATTCGCAGAGTGTGTGGACGGGTCCTTCGGTCACCAGCTACGCCCATACCAGCAGGAGCTTCTCGATGCCGCTTTGGAAGAGAACGTGCGAGCTTCTGCTGTCTTTGCGTGTCCGAGTAACTCGTGTTCGCTCCTTGTGGCGCTTGGGCTGCCCTAACTGGGATGCAAGATCCTCCAAAGCGCCTCCATGTTCACAAACCAGTTAACTGTGTTGTTTGTTTGCTGTTAGGGTGTAGTAGCAATCCATGCTAGACTGAATGTGCCAGCTCTCTTAGTTGCTCACGACTCCCACATCCATCCAGCTCATTTCAAAGAGTCTCAGAGACATGCCAGTCTGCTGCCATCAACGCCATGTACCCCACACTCGGGCATTTCAAATGCACATCCGAACAGTATCAGCTGAACACTACCACTAGTTCCACACATATGCACACATTGTTTCGTCTGCATATGTTCCCAACACGGGCTGAGAAGCGCCCCTTTACATTGCTATGATCCCTGTCTACAACATGCCGTGGGTTGCCCTTCATCATGAATGGGCCATGCACTCGTTTGCATGCCATGGTAGATTCTCATCCAGATGGCTCTGCGGCCACATGCACTGTGCGCCTGGATGCTGGCACGGCACTACGTGTACCTACTTGGACGCAGAAAATCAAGGCAGGCGCATGCAAGTCTGGACTAAAGCCTGTTGTGCTTGTGGGACCTGGCGCCCAGAGCTTATGGAGGAGTGCGTGTGTGCAGGTGATCATCTATCTCGACACTGGTGCTGGGAAGACGTTGGTGGCGGCGCTGCTGGCGAAGCATCAAATTGCGGTGCACCACAACAGTGCTCAAAGCAAGAGAGTATTCTGCCTGGTGCCCACCACCATCCTGGTGGCGCAGCAGGCCGCAGTGTTCAGAAAGTATGTGGCGCAGAGCATCGGAGAGTACACCGGAGACATGGGCGTGGACACCTGGAGCGCCAGCAAGTGGCAGGAAGAGATTAAGTGCGGCCTGTGAAGCTTTCCCCCCAAAATGCTGCTCTTCATCAGAAATGTGAATTCGTACGATTTTAGGTTCCCCCTTTGCGACTGCCCAACTGCAGGGCTTTCTTGGGTCAACCTCCAGTGGCGTCGTTGTCATGATAACCAGCTCCCACACTGGAACGGTGTGGCCTGCTGTGTGAGCAGGCTGGGCAGGGGTTGGCGTGGATCACGCTGCAGCAAACATCACAACTGCTAGAGAACATACAGCATCGATTCCACATCCGCCAACGTCCAAGTACATTGTAGCACGTTCTAGACCCCTTCCCCATGCGTCCCTATGCCTGCCATCTTGATACCCGGTACACTTCAGGGTCCTGTGTGCAGCAGCAGGGCCATGCTGGTCATGACGCCGGCCATCCTGCACTCCCTCATCAGCGAAGGCACTGTACCGTTCTCTGCCATAAGTCTGTTGATCTTTGATGAGGCGCACCACTGCACCAAGAACCACCCCTACGCGGAGATCATGCGCAAGTACCATGAGCTCCCCCTTGGCGCCCTCCGGCCAAAGATTTTCGGCATGACTGCCAGTCCCGTGAACACGAGGGCAGGCACCCACGAGAAGATGAAGAAGAGCATCCAGGACCTGCAGCAGATGCTGGATTCTCGCTTGAAGACTGTCAGTGATGTAGCACAGGCGCGCCCCCTTGCTCCCTGATGCCGCAGTGGGGCCGAGGTGCTCCGCACCTAGGCTCCACTGCTGCCCTGCATTGAACAGGGGCACGATGTGTGGGAGTGTCGCAGCTTGCCGCATGAGCTTGCAGCAAACGTCTGGATCAGGTTTTCCTCTGCGGTAGAGGTGCTGTGTTGCGCCTGCCTGTGGCGGTGGGCCAGCTGCATTCAACTGTGTGCGCAGCGTTCCTCATGCTCGCCGCTCGCTTGGGCATCTACGTCTCTGTCATGCCCCCTGCATGTCTGAATTCTAGCGCTCCAGAGAATCGAATGTGTGGGTTTGGGGTTGAAGCCGGTGGCCATGGTGGCGGGCAGCTGCTGAAGTGCGAGGGATGCATGCAGTACGTGCCCATACCTGCCAAGGAGAATCTGCATTATCGGCTGCTGGACTTCCAGGACGGCCAGAATCCTATGATTGTTTATGCACTGCAAATCGTGCTTCAGGATCAGGTGTGCACCCTCCACATTCTGCACATGCATACAGAAACACGTGCCCATGCATACCGCACGAACTGTCATGCTGGAGAAGATGCAGCCGTCAGGCACCATGCATGCACGCTTGCAGAGGCTCCTGAAGACTGTGGTGAAGTACCATAACCTCCAGAAGAAGATCGGCAAGCTCAGCAACCTAGGCGAGGTGCGCCCCGCAAGCCACGTGCCAGATGCCACAGTCTGCGCCGCAGCTCAGCAACTTTCCTCGAGCCAACCAGAACATACCTGACCAATGGGCGTCTGAGAACCCATATAAATCAAACCATACTATATTGTGCTGTTCTGGCTACCCACAGAGCAGCTTTTACCGGCCATCTGCAGGGAACTCTGGTTGGGGTACAGCTATCGGCACACAACACTCTGTTGGTGGCCTCAATGCCCCACAGTCCTTCACAGCAGGCCCTGGACTCTGTGCTGATTCAGCAGTATGCATCGTTCGGGGACATGGCAATAAGAGGGGACACACTGCCCCAGTTTCAAACGAGCACTGCACACGTGGCTGCAGTGCATGCATGCGGGAGGGAGGGAGGCCTGCACGCCGACGGAGTGTAATGCATGCAGGGTGCAATGGTGCAGCAGTTTGACGACAGGGGGGCGGTCACGCGGGCTGAGGCGCTGAAGGACTGGTTACTGAACAAGTTTGGCTTCTGCCTGCTGCACCAGGGGCCGTACTGCGCCGCTCTGCTCCTCCAGGTCCCCCCTCCCCTCCTGCTTCTGCTTGTCAGCAGCTGCTCCACAGGGGCCGCACTGTGCACGTACCAGTTTGGACACACTCATGAATGCGGAGACTCTCACCATTAGCATACACGCTGTCTGCTGTACTTGCTGAATCGTTACCACAAGCATTTTCATATGGTACAGCACACCTGGTGCCGCTGGCGCTGTGGCCAGGTGTTGCGACGCAGCTCGCGCAATGCGTGTGCTGACATTATGCAGGAGTATTTTGAGCATGCAGCTCCTGACGGCACTTTGTCAACGCTGGGCGAGCTTGGCGCAGAGGAAGAGTTCTATGCGACCGTGAAGAACCACAAGCCAAAGGGCAATGACAAGAGCGGCGACAGCGTGCCGGCGCGGGCGGACGAGCTGCTGCGCGTACAGGCACACCCCCCCTCCCCGCCTGCTCTCTGCATTCATGTGTGCATTATTGTACACTTTACTCAGCGTATGCCTCGTGCTTGTGTACATTGAGGCGGGCCTGGCAGTCAACACAATAGTGTCGGTGCAGCAGTTCGTTTTTGCATGGGTTCATGCCTATTCACTACCTTTCTGGTTTGTAAAAGGTTCGTTATTGCATTCTTGGTTATGACGCAACTATGTGGGCATGGGTCGCTGCAATGAAGTGGCGCTCGCATTTGCACTGCTTCACGTGTGCGTCACTGGTTGGCTGTCTGGCAGTCCAGGCTGGCCACGCCGCTTGCTATCAACTGCAGGGCATGGGTCTGAGTGCAGCGTTCGGACAGCGCAACTCGGACTAAGAGGAATTGTGTTCGTGATGAAAACGTTCCGTGTTCTCGTTCTAGGTTCAGTGGCACTGCAAAAACGAGCAGCTCGGGCAGATGTGGTCGTGGGCAAGGTCAGTGGGGCGGAGCCAGCGTGGCCCTGTGAGTTGAATGCATACGCTTGTATACAGGAGGAGGTGGCGGTGCTGGAGAGAGTGTGTGAGAGGGACTACAGCCTCTCCGTGCAGGCCCTCAGCAGGCCCACCGTGCTGCTGAAGCGCACTCTGCTGCATGTTTTGGTTCTGTGCATCCGCATGCTGGTGCCCATCACCGTGCGCTGCCCCCCCCCCCTTAAATGTTGTTGAGCTGTGAACTTGAAGACGTTTCGCTGCTGGGAACATGATACCTGACCCCAGACATACACTGGTTGTGTGCTTTTCTCGCGTCTTGAGAGTGTGTGGTGACTATGAAGTGTGTGATCTGAGGCGTTGTCATGCAGACGGTGTCGACGCTACTAGCCACTCAGGCGCGAGAACTTCTGATGCCTGCAGAGGCCAACCGCGAGGTGCCTGAGGGTGGGGGGCCTGCAAAGCGGCAGAAGGAGGCTGACGTGAAGCTGCGAGGGCTGTCGCTGCTTCTGGAGGGGGCCCTGCAGTGTGTGCCGCAGAAGGTTCTGGAACGATCCATCATCAAGTGCTTCCTTCTTTCAAACATGCATGCTATCGAATTCCTTACTTTGTTGAACCTATTCTCCGCATGATTATGCAAGCGTCATGCGCAACCTCCACTGCACTTGAAGCCATGAACTCGAAATGCATGGTCACATGCACAATGTCAGAGCAGCTCCCAGCACCTCTCACCCTGAACTCAAGCAGCGCGGGAACCAGAGCAGCAGACCGAAAGCCGCCAAGTGTTCACTTCCCTCAGATCAAACACATGACAGCATGTTGGCATGGCATAAAAGTGGCTGCAGGGGTGTGGACAGCATCGGGCCGCCGCAAAAGTGGAGAGACTGCATGGGCTGCGGGATCATGACAAACAAGGTCGCGCGCTGCCTGCTGAAGCTACAGCTGCACCGTGACAAGGTGCGCTGCCGCCTCCCTCTCTGCTTTCCTTGTGGCACGAGCTCTAGAATGGCACAGTTGTGCTGCCTTCTTGGGCTTGCATGCGTTCTCTGCACACCTCCAATCCATCCTGCCTAGCTTGCCAGCCCCACACACCGTGAAAGCTCACATGTGTTGCCGCCGAAATATTTTAATCAAGCACTAGCATGACTGGGTAGAATCCTCACGTCTGCTTGCTGCAGCAGCATGCAATGCACTTGGAGTATAGACTATTGATTTCCGCTTCAAAACGCAAGTCTTCACACCCCATCATGCATGCTGCCAATACTGCCTGTGGTCTGAGCATGAGGAGGTGCTGCAGACGGAGAGGCACGAGGCAGCAACGCGCTGGGCTGCCCTCGTGTTTGCCCAGCGGCAGAGCTGCTGCCTCACGCTGCATCTGCTGTGCCAGCGCATGCAGAGCTGGACTTCCTCCCTCCGCACCGGTGCGCTGCCCCGCAGCCTGCCCCGCATACTCACCGCCACCGTCACTCATTTCTCTGCTGCGCGTTCCACATCTGCTCTCTGGCAGAATGTCACAGCTGGTCTTTGTCTGGGAGTCTAATGCCATTAGATTAGTCTGATAGCAGCGAGACAGCGTGGCTGCAGGGGCTCTGAAGGGCACGAACCAGGGCAGTGTGGGCATGCGGGTCAGCAACGAGGCCGCCGTGCTCAAGCGCTTCCGCCAAGGCACCATCAACGCGCTGTTCTCAACGTCTGTGGCTGAGGAGGGACTGGACGTGCAGAACTGCTCGATCGTGATCTGCTACGATGTGCCAAAACGGCCCCTCTCTGTGGTGCAGACCATCGGCCGCGCTCGCGCTGACAACTCTGAAGTGTTCTTCATGCAGCCCGTGCAGCCTTGGGATAACGTCAGCCCTGCTGTGCGTGGCTTTCTGCCCCTCTGCTGCCTCTGCTGCTCTGATCCCTTCTGTTGCTTGTGTTGACCCCTCACCATGTCCTGGGTTCTCCCTCATTTGATGTGCTGGTGCCGCCTGCGGAGCGTCTGCTGCCGTGTCTGCGTCCTTGTGCATGTTTCATGCTGTTCTGTATGGGGTGCATGGCAGCAACACTGGGCCTTGGGACTGCTCACTCCCTGGGAGGAAGCTGCGAGTGGCATGGCTGCGGTGCAGAACTCTATCAGGAAGATGGAAGAGTACAGCCTCGGAATGAAGAGCGCGGTGCAGCTGTGGGACGCCACAGGCGCGGCCGCCAGCGAGGACGCCTCCACAGCGCTGCATAACAACGTGCACCACGTGCCTGGCGGCCGCCGCCCCATCACCGGCTCCGAGGCGCGCACCATCCTCGCCCAGTGCGCCCCCCCTCTGCTCGCTCACCCACCTGCTCGCTCGCCTACCTGCGCGCTCGCATACCTGTGCCCTCGCCCACCTGCGCGCTCGCCCACCTGCGCGCTCGCCCACCTGCGCGCTCGCCCACCTGCGCGCTCGCCCACCTGCGCGCTCGCCCACCTGC
>JAUMHD010032194.1:0-16076 GCA_032359135.1 Ulvella scutata | reverse complement strand
GCCTGCCGATGACATCCGCTCCTATGCCATGATGCCCCGCTCCTGTTCTGCTGCGCCCATCTGCTCCATAGTACAGATGCGCACGTGCTAGGAGATGAGACCCCTGCATGTCCATGTTGGCCGCTCTCTCATCTCGCCCGTGCCCATGCTTGCGATTCTTGCAGACCGTTGCAGAGACCGACTGCTGAAGTGGCTCATGCATGTCACGCTGCGCAGGTTCACAACGACAGTGGCCAGGTGGCACCGGGAGCTGCTGTACTGCAACGAGGACATCAGGGGGCTGCTGGTGCTGGCCAAGCGCACAGACGCCAGCGTTGACCTGGACTGCCAAGCACGCCTCCCCCCTCCCTAGCTTGTGTTCCAACCGTACACGACTTACGTATTGCACACATGCATGCATCACTGTGTCCCACCTCTCTTTCTTTGCGCCTACGCCACCACCTTGACGCCGAGCGCCTGCGTGGCGCCGTGGCCACCCCACCCCACCCCACAACACGCCTGCATGCATGCATGCTTACAGCCGTGTTGCCGCACTAGCACAACAGTTGATAGGTTCATACCATTCACGTTTTTGATGCTTTTCTCCTTGGGTTTTCATACGCGCTTCACACAGCGGGTGCCCGCCCCATCACCTTGCTCACTGCTGGGCATGCCACAGGTCCGCTTCTCAACGCAGTGCATGCTGGGCGGCTACCAAGTCACCGCACACTTCTCCGCACGAGCGCTGGAACTGCTGACGGATCACCAACAGTCCATCCTGGGGGGCAACGTGGTGGGGCAGCCAGCCGGGCAGCGCATCCTTGCAAAGGAGAGCGCCACTCTCAAGTGCCTCGAGCTCCTCATCCACGCTGAAGCTCTAGACTCTAGATTCAAACCCATTCCACCAGAAAGTATCCTCGTGCGTGTCACTCCTCTTGCCTGACCTGCCTGTTGCCATGCAGCTGCGCATCACGATGTGGCTGCTGCTGGCCCACCCTCTCCCTAACCCCTCTTGCTCTCTCACTTACACCCCTCGTTGGCACTGGCTCTATACGAGGGGCTTGCAGGCCTGCTCGCACTGTCGCAGCAGCAAGCCTAAGAGTACAATGTCTCCAACACCAAACAAGTATATTTGTGTGAATGAAGTGGTGGTGTGCAGGACCTCAGGGCAAGCAAGGAGCCGATAGGCGCCACGGAGCGGTACTCCAACCTCTTCAAGCACCAGCAGCAGGCCGTGCATGGCAACCGCAAAGCCCTCTTCTGGTGCGAGTCACGCCACTTTGAGTCCACGCACCGCGTGCCACCGCTGCTGCAGGCCGCCTCCGCTGGCAGCCGCGGCGGCGATGACTGTGCGGACGAGAGTGATCTAGCCGCACGCAGCACCGAAGCGGAACGCCTGGGTGCCGTGGGCGGCGCATGCGGCGGCGTTGTGCCCATGCTGGGGCTCAGGAAGCGCCGCCGCATACTGGACAGCCACGAAAACGCCAGCGAGGAGCGCGGTGGGCAGAAGCAGCCCCGCACTGCTGCTCGTGGCAGCGTGGGTGCCGCCTCCAGTGAGCTGCATGCGTCGTGCATGCGTGGCGATGCGGGGGAGGTGTGGGTGAACGCGTTTGTGGTTGGGAGTGGCGATGACCGTAAGGTGTGGCCCAGCTGTGAGTACCCGTCATTCTTTGTAGTGCCTGGACAGTGGGGAGCGTCGTGTGCCGGAAATATGGGGCTGTACCATCAGTGGCCGCGTGACACAGAGGCAGGGAAGTGACGCCACATGACTCTGTGGCAGGTAGAAACTGTTCGTGCTTGCATGTTCCAGATTCACGCTGCACGTTTCCTTTAACAGTGAGGTCTGCAACTCGATACTCGGGTTAATCAGCGTGTTTCGGGGGCATTCAGCGAAACCTGCAGGGATATGTGTCTGTGCCTGTGGCCCACTTGTGCGGCTCACAGTGTGCTGCACTCTTTCACAAGCTGCAGCCTATCTGGTTCTGTTGCTGATACTGGATTCTCAACCCTGACTAACTGCTTGCAGATTCTGCCAATCGGGTTTCTGGGCAGGCGGCAGTTGCCGCAGCTGCCGCCCTTCCCCTGGTTCCCGCATGCCTCCATCGAGGCCGTTGAGAGGGTGCGGGATACCTGCACGCCGCAGTGCGCAGGCAAGCTTTCCATGACTGCCAGTACGCCCCCCCCCCCCCCCTCTTTCACAGGTTCTCTCATCATCCTCTGTGCGTTCTTTGCGAGGAACACATGTTCGAGTTCCCACAGCTGCTTCGTTTGTGCTACCCCCCCCCCCCCCCCGTGACGTGAAAAACTGTCAGAGTGCAAGCGAGCTGAGTTGAATTATTCAAGATAGACATAGCTTAGAGGATTGTTTTGTTGAAAGGGGCAGCACAAATCGGAATGCAGTGTGGCGTGGGCGCTCACAAGGGAAGCCACCATCAGAATGCTTTCTTCTATCCATCTTGGAATACCGCCTTCCCTCAGTACCAAGGGAAGTGTATTGAATTTCGTGACACGATTGTTTGCCGGTGGCACTCCTGCACCATTGCATCAGCAGGCCGCTCTTCGACAGGCTGTGAGAGGGGCTTGGCCTGCAGGGCAGCTGCGGGAGGCCCAACAGTTCCACACCCGTGCGCTGTTCTCGCTATTGGGAGTCAAAGCAAAGCTTGTGGACATCCCTGACAATGAGGTGCGGCGCTGCCACCTGCCTCTCCAGCTGGGGGGGGGCCTTCATGGCCACATGCTCTCCTGGCGTGCTTGTTTGCCCGCTCATGGACCCGCAAGTCGCAGTTGCGCGCACTTCATGCACTATGGGGTGGCAAGTGGGCAGATTGCTTGATGGTAGCTGCATCGGGCTGCTTCCAAAGTGGCGCGCAGCTCAGGGTTGTGGGCATGCGCATGCTTGGTGCAATGCGGCGACCTTGACCTTTTGTTGTTCGTGTTTGCATTCCCTTCTTGCTCCCGTACTCTGCTTGACATCAACATTGATATCTTCACGCATATGAAGTGCCCCGATGTACGCTGCGCCACCGCATGCAACACACAGCTTTCATTTGCACCATGCATCCAGTCCACTCAAGCCCTGTACACATTTTTTCCTCATATGTGAATCATCAAGCACAACGCTCAATGTTTTGCGGTGTGGAGTGCTGCGCTGCGGGCCGACCGCACGGCCTGCTGCGGTGCAGGATGCGTGTGTCGCTGACGATGTATGGAAAGCCATTACCGATGACCTGTGGTACGTGTTGGTGCCTGTGACTGCATCCAAGCTGCCTGCTACCCCTTCCATGTATGACAGTCAAGGCCCAGAGCTCCAGGAGGCACATGGCGAGCCGCGCGCTGTGCTGGACACCGAGTCCCTGCAGGCCAGCCACCTCTTCAGCCTGGTGCGCCGCACACCCGCACACTGCACTGCATGTACCGCCTGTGACTGCACGCCCAAGTGGGGGCTGCTGCTGCGCATGCCGGTGACTGCTGCGTGGAGGCTGCGCGCTTGCCGCCTTCTGGTGATGCATGCTGCGCCCTTCGTGAAGGGCCATGCGCTGCTGTCCGTAGGAGTTTAGCATGCAGTTGCAGCAACACTTCTGGTAGCATGCGTGCGTGATGGTTGTGTGCTTCAATGCAACGGTAGCTGTGTGTGAGTATGAGGGGGGGCGTAGGGTTGTGTGGCGGGAGCTGCACGCAGACAACTTTGCTTCATTGTCTGAAGTAATTATGAGCTGAAAATCATGGCATCGTATGGCATGGCGCGGCACGGCGTGGTACCACTTTGTATGCATGCAGCTAGACCACAAGGATGTGCGCGTCATGCTGAGCGACGGCAGCGACGCCGCAGAGCGGGAGGCGGCGCAGGCCTCCGCGCAAGGCCGCCTGCGGGGCCGCATCATCACCACCGTGCACGGCATCAGGGCCAAGTATCAGTTCCACAGGTTCTGCGACCGCACCGCCCTCTCCACCTTCCCGGACCACTCTGGCAGCGGGTGCGCCGCCCACCCCCCCTGCCCACCCCCCTGTGAACCCTAGCAATCTGATATGTTTTGACACTCTCTCTCGCATCCCAGGGTAACTGCGCACCCCCTCTAACCCCAGAAGCAGCATGTCACATGATGCCCGTGAAGGCGCATGCTGATGCATGCTCATGATGCAATGATGTGTTGATTCGAAAGGGCGTGCATGCATGTGTGCGCGTGCGGTGCAGGAGGAGCAAGGCGCCGAAGCAGGACGTCCCTCAGTACGCCACCTTTGCAGAGTACTTCAAGCGCAAGTATGACATCGACCTCATGCATGTGGACGCACCAATGATCCAGGTGCGGCCCTCCTTGGCAGAGGCCGGTGCTGTGTGCGTGGCTGCGCACGCCTGCCTGCGTGCGTGAGGCGAGCCACCCGCAGCATGTCAGCGAGCTGCATACGAACAACCTGCGTAAGATGTAGTAAAACCTACAGATAGCGGCCGCGCTGCACCTCAGCCGGTGGCAGTAATGAGATGACAGTAACCACTCACTTCCAAACACACTGCTTTTCTTATGTCGCGTAACTTTGCCCAGCAGCAGTGGCCCACATGCAGGCTCACAGATTCACACCCAAGAAAGGGGAGGGCACGAACTATCTGCTCCCCTCCAAGCGCAACCGCAGCCAGGCGCCCGCGCCGCAGCACCTGGAGCTCATCGAGGACGCTCACAACACAGACAGTTCACCTGTAGCCACAGAAGAAGGCCACTCGCACCTGCACACCTGGATGACCGCTAACTACGACGACCTCACAGAAGAGGAAGAAAACGCGAGGTGCGGCCGGCCGCCCGCCTCCGCCCCCACCTCGCCACACCGCCCCTGCTGCCTGCTTTCTCCTGCCTGAGCTTTCTCCCGGCTGCGTCAAGCTGGCTATTTCAATGCACAGGTGCGATGAGTTGTGTGTGCAGGTTTTCGTTTCTCCCAGTGGAGCTGTGCGGCGCGCACTACCTCTCCATGGGCCAGCTGGCCACCCTGAAGTACCTCCCCACCCTGCTGTACCGCGTAGAGGTGTGCGCCTGCCTCGGCACGCCACCTGCGTGCACGTCATGCATGCTGTGCACGCCTGTAATTCCACACGGCGGTTTGGGTGTGGGAGGACAGTATCATCTCCCTTGAGGTGGAAAACTTTATTTTTTGAAAATTCATCGCTGTGGGCTCAGAAGAACGAATAATCTATTTGAATCTAGCACCAGTTGAGCGAGAAACGATTTTTTGGGTGCACAATGACACCCTACGCATGTTGGTATCCTGTGCCTGGTTCTGCTGGCTCCCGAAAACAACGTTTCCCCATAAAATATAGGTTGCAGATGAGAGTGCAGGCTCTCTTTGAGTCTCAGTTCCGGTGCCTCCAATGCCTGCTGACTGCTCTTGCTTTCAGAAGTGTGACGGACAGGAGAGCAAGGCAACAGCAGGAAGGATTACTAGTATAGGACGGACACACTGTTATGGAGCATCCTTCATCCCATGGCAATGCGACTACCCTGTGTGTTAGAGATCTCATCGCCCAAGGGAGATGGCTTGCCTCTGTTACTTCGAAAACACAGAGATAAAAGGTCGGATGATCAGAAACTGTCGCTCCAGAGCGATTGATCGCCTGCACTGAAAGCACTGCCGCTTGCAGACCTGCAGTGGCCAAGGTGGCAGGCAGTGCCTTGCAGTGGCAGCCTGGCCAGCAGGGTGCCTGCCCGTGCATGCGCATGCCAGGTGCCACCAAGCAGTAGCGCTTGCCCGCACAGCAACCTGAGTACTAACACGCAGCTTGAAAGTGGCGCAGGGGTTGCTGGCAGCCACTGAGTTCCGCGACAGAGCGTTCCCCCGCTGGCTGCCCCCCCAGGTGCACGAGCCCCCATTCGTGCTGAAGGTTCTGGAAGCTCTGACAACAGAGGGATGCAGAGACAGCATCGACCATGAGAGGTGCGCACCCCCCTCGCTGGCCCCCCTCCCCCCCCTTCCCTCACAGCATGCCTTCTAATCACCAGCACCTTCATCAGTAACTTGGTCCATAGCTTACTGATGGAGTCGCGCACTGCACAGCGCACCTCAGGCGCCATGCATGCGGCACGCGCGGCCGTCACAGTCCCCCCACCGCACTGCATGCATGCCGCCTGAGCACCGCAACAGCCTTCCTGCTGTGCGTGCCACGTGCGATCTGCCTTCCCTCGCGTCTCCCTTTCCTTATCATGCATGCATGCATGCGCGTGCAGGTATGAGCTGCTCGGAGACTGTGTGCTGAAGGTGGCGGTGTGCATATTTCTCACCCGAACAGAGTCCCACAGGAAGTGTGAGGGGCAGATGACCAGCATCCTGCACAAGATGGTGTCCAACCGAGACCTCTTTGACGCCGCCATCGTGCGCACACCCTCACCTGCACACATGGTTTCGGTCACAGACAATTGAATCGATCGTCACTTCACTTGATGATTGAAAGATCTTGTCAGAAAAAAAGTGTCTGATTTGGCCGAACAAAGCAAAAAGTTTGGTCAAGAGTGCTGAAAAGTTCGTGATGGTGCTTTTCCAGCAATGTGGTGTTTTTATACATGTTGTGTTTTGCTGCATGGGTTTCTGCTAATTGAACCTCTCTGCGTTCTCGGGTTGCAACGGTATTGTTAGAGATCTGAGACTCTGAGACGAAGTTTTCTGATACTCTGTGCTCGTGTGTGTTTGCCGCTTCTTTTGTCATGGTACATGCCCTGCGCCCAAATTTCAAGAACCAAGTGCCTAATTCTTTGTCATCTGTACTTTATGGCCATGCTCAAGGTTTGTAGAGAAAGTATATCATCTCCCACCTTTCTTTTGAGTCTGCGATGCATGCAGAAAGCGGAGGGCAGGGGCCAGGGTGTGCGGCAGTTCATGCGCACCGCGGGCTACGACCTCGACATGTGGGGGCCCCCGGGGCTGCTCAACGCGCCTCCTCGTCGAGAGACCAAGCTGTTACGTAATAAGAAGCTATCTGATGTCATGGAGGCTTTAATTGGTGTGCTGTTTGAAACGGCGGGCATGAGGCAGACGCTGAAGTGGATGGAGCACTTTGGCACCCTCCCGCCCAGCCACAAGGTGCCCCGCCCTTAGAACACCCTCCCACCTCACCCACACACACATAGTGGGCTGCATGTTGCACTGGTCGTACCAAAGGGGGTTCAAAACGCACACGCGCTTCTACGCCCACACCCATGCCACACTCGCACAGCGGGCTCCAGGATCAGTCTTCAGATCTTAAAGAATGAACGAAAAGCGTGATGCAGGCTGGCACAGCTGATGGAGAGAACGAGGAGGAAGGGGGGGAGCAGGCCGCATGCGCGTTTGTGGACGTCGTGCAGCAGGCCGCCGCACGCAACATGCGGCTGCTGGCTGAGAAGAACGCGCAGGGTAAGAAAGAGCGGGGCAATGAGGGCCTCATGGGCGTGGAGGAGGGCCTGGTGCACCTGGGAGTGCTGCACAACGCCGCACAGAGGCACGCCGCAGAGCAGGAGCAGGTGCGGAGGCCCCCCGCTGCGCAGGCCTGCCCTCGCTGCGCCACCCTGACTTCAGAGAAGCACTGCTTGCCAGCTGCTGCGGAAAGTCTGTGCATCGCCTGTGCAGCCTGTTTCGTTCTTGCTATGTTACGGCTGTCAGTGGCGGTGCCCTCGCAGGCCTGCCGCCGCCTGCGCAGCAGGGCCAGCGCCAGCAGCCTTCTCCACTAGCCATCCGCCGCAGTAAATTTTGTAGCTCCCTGTGCGTATGAGGGATGAGTTGTCGTTTGAATCAGAAGCTGAGATGTGGCGCTTGGGAGGGCCGGCCTGACAGGGAGGGGTGGTGTGCAGAGGCAGCAGGCGGAGGCGTACCGGCAGCGGAGCGTGGCCGCGCAGCGCCTCACCGCCGTGCAGGCCGCACACGCCATGTCCGACGAGGTGAGCCAGAAGCACGCACACTTCTCCATGCAGTCACTGTTTGCGCACATGCGCGGGCCTGACCCATCTGACAAGGCAGTGCGCCCCCCCCCCCCCTCCCCGAGCTTGCCACCTTGTGGCGTTGATGGGCAGTATTTGGACATGCACGCAAGATGCTAGGATTACGCTGTGGCATGTATGATGCTTATGAGGGGCAGCTGCGCCTGCAGCACCATATGCAGATGTCTGCTTGGGCCTTTTCCCAGAACCATATGATGCCCGCACATGCATCTGCCGAAACTGTAGTAAGTTTAAGAGGCCGCCCTGGCCATGCGTTTGACTATTTACTATGCTGCATCTTTTGGCACAGAACGGAAGAGAGGTGGGCGGGGCTGTGTGCAGGTGCAGGAGGCGCTGCGGGGTCTCTTGGAGCAGGCCGCCATGCTGCGCTTGGCACGTGCCATGCACCCCGGCACACAGCGGCTCAGCATGCCAGAGTGTGCAAGCCCTGACGATGTACGGCCCAGCCTGCCGCTCACCCCCTCCCTCCCATCCGCTTCTCAGCCTGCCTCTGCAACTTCCAGGTTCACTGATACGTCATTGTCGCTCGCAGTCAGTGCACGTGCTCTGTGATGCGCAGCTGCGCTCTGCTGTCAAGCAGTACATTCGCGTTCTCTCAGTTGTGTGTTTATGCATGCACGTGATGCATGTGCAGATGATACCGATAATGAAGGAGCATCTGGTGGTCAACGAGAACTGGCAGGTGGTGCACCGCATGCATCAGTATGCCAAGTCGGCCAGCCGCGACACCACCATGCGGCGCCTCTTCAAGCCGCGGGAGGGGGTGACTGACGTCTGTGTGACAATTGAAGAGGCGCTGGGCTACAGCTTCAAGGACAAGAAGCTCATGCAGACCGCAGTCACTCACTCGTGCGCTGCTGCCTGCCCCCCCCTGCCTGCTGCGTGTGTGAGGGGTGTGGCAGCCATGCTGGCCTTTATGCCCAGCTGCTGCAAAGCTGGTTGTCGTTATAGGTGGCCCAAATAGGCGGCCTTTCCACTGTGGGAGAGGTTTGCAGCCATGCACGCAGCCCACCACGCAGGCGCCGCTTGCGAGGTGGGCCCATCGGGACGCAGCTTCAGCGACTTCTGCTGCAGCTTGCTAGCAAGAGCGGGCAGCAGGTGCTGTGAGCGGCTGGCAGCCACCAGGAAGCGAGGTGTGTAGCCTGTGTGCAGGTCTTGGCACAGGCCGGGCGGCGCGGACCACTACGGCAAGCTGGAGTTTCTCGGGGACGCGATTCTGGGGCTGGCAGTGACGACGTACATTTTTTACTGCCTCGATGCGGACTCCAACCAGAGCGTGGGCCCCGACCAGCTGCAGTGCCTGCGCAGCGTGATCGTGCAGAACGACACCCTCGCCTTTGCCGCCACCTGCAAGGGCCTGCACAAGCACCTCCTGCACAGCAGCACAGTCCTGCAGAACCAAATCAACTCGTTCGTCACGGTGCGGCGCACCCCCCCCTGCTGCTGCGTGTTGCTGCTGTGCCCCCACATCAGGAAAGCTGCAGTGGCCCCTGCCTGCTCCACCGCTTGCTGCGTGATTGCAGAGTGCTTGGCCAACCGAGTGCTCCACACGGCGCACACATATGGTACAGGGAAACGAAACTGTAGAAAGGATCAAGGCTGTGCCTGTGCCTGAAAGGTCTGTGTTGTTTTGGCTGGGGCGCCCCTATGTGGCTGCCCCCCTCCCACCTCTCCTCGGAGCGCTAAGGCCCACTCCATTAGGGTTTGTCGAGATGGTTGATGGGTTTTTGTTTCTTTGTTGTTGCGGCCATCACCTCCCAGGTGTTGACCTGAACCACAAAGTTATGGGTGATGCATGGTATGCATGCGGCTGCAGGTGGTGGATGAGAAGCTGCAGGAGAAGGAGAGCAGCGAGTGGTGCCGCGGCATGGGCATCATCGAGTTCCTCGTCCGCGTCACGGACGCCTCCATCAGCGGCTGGTCGTGCCTGGACCACCCCAAGACCGTCGCCGATGTCTTTGAGGCGCTTGTCGGGGCAGTGTTCATGGACAGCGGAGAGGACTACGTGGCTGCCTTTCAGGTACGAGTTCTACCAAGCTCTGGGTATGCAAAGCACTTGCTGGTTCTGCGCCTTGCAAGCTGGCAGCAGCGGCGCCCCTCGCAGCATGGCGCGCTCGCTGCGGGCCTCAGATCAGATGGGTTCGTTCATAATGGTGTTCTGTCTGTCCGATGCGGTTAACACCCCCGCGGGCGTTGTGGTGCCTGAATGCCAGGGTCTGCCATGCTGTGAGTGGCGTTGCACTGGGCCCCCGTGATGTCTCAGTACGTGCGCCTTAGTCGTGCATGCAGTGTGCCTGCTCTATACAGTTGCAGCAGGTGTGCGGCAGCAGCAACGCGGTGGCGGCGGGCTGCAGGTGGTGATGAAGCTGCTGGACAACCTGGAGGGTGTCACGCCCGCCACGTTTCCAAAGAACCCGATCGGTATCGTCAACGAAATCACACAGCAGCAGAAGTGCAAGTACAACTTTGCATACCGGCAGGAGTTCCGCCAGGCCGTCGACACCACCGCTTTTGCGTATGGCACAGGCATTGATGAGGAGTGTGAGGGTGCGGGCGGCCACGTTGTGTTCTATGGCACGGCGCGTGTGAAGGGCCCTTGCGGCAGGCTGGTGGTGCTGTCGGAGGAGAAGAGCGCAGGCAGCCGCCGTGCGGTGCGCGCTCGCTGCTCTGAACAGGTGCTGCTGCGCATGCATTGGGATCATGAGTACTTACAGCGTGCGATCGATGAGGCAAAGACTCCGTTGGTGTCGGGAGAGCAGGACGCCCAGGTGGAGGAGGGGATGGACATGGAGGGAGGGGCGGAGGATGCAGCAGCCGGGCCAGGCTCTCGGGTGGTGGGGAATGCTGACGATCCTGGCCCGGACAAAGAGGTTGCCAACTAAAGAAGTTTAATAAACAACTAGTGTGTCGTAGCACATGCTACTTTTCTAGATTAGTTCGTACGCGTACTTGGCTCGTTTACCGGCAGTCAAATGTGAATTATTTCGTCTGAAACAAATTCACTACACCTGGAAGCAGCCTGCCAGTATCCGGCCCCTTCAGGGCGCCAGTCATTTTTGTGCCATCTGTACATGCTTCAGGGGAGAGAGAGAAATGTTGTAACGAGGGAAATTTTGTGATGACCGTGTGTAGTTCGTCATAGATTTTCCTACATTTGGTTTCTCTTCACTGCACTTTCGCATCATGATTTACATGTTTGACTCCGCCTCGGTGCTTTCGGCATGTAACCATCTGAGGTTGTCTCGTGTGCATGTGCCATTGTTCTTGCCTAGACAACGGCATGCCTTCATCAGGGGTTTCTAAACAGTGCTACGGACACTCTGTCCACAATTTCATGATTCAGCTTGACAGTAGTCAGAAGCTGACAGGGACATAATGGACCGAAACGGTATCTAAGCTCTCTGCTCACTTTTAGTACTTCAAGGCTTCTCTCGTGAGGTAACATACTCCAGATACCATTGAGATACGCCCACGAAGTCGCTGCATGTGCCATCTTCTTTGGAAGTAGAGTTGATGTGTGGACAGGGTGTGATCGCCACGCTCCCCTCTCTCCCCATCATGAACTCCTGCAGGGTTCTACAGCTTTGCCACACCTTGGGGGGGTCATCCCACGGAAGGCAAGTACAACTGCCCTGTGCATGGATCAATTCTTCTGTACGGCATCCTTTGCCTTCTGCACCAGACTGCGCTGACAGGAGTTGGCATACAAGTTTGTTTCTTCTTCCTCATCAGACGCAGACTCCTCCATGGACGTGGCAGCTGCTGCTGCTGCTCCGTAAGCAGCAGGCGGGGAAAGGGCTGCATGTGGAAAGGCGCCTAAGTAGGTAGTTGGCAGTGCACGTGTCGCCAAAGTTGGCAATGCACGTGTCGCTGGCATCGTAGACCAGTCCACCGCATGTGGAGAAGGCGGCATAGGCGGTTCCACGGCCGGGGCCCCGAACAAAGCGTTCTTCACAGACAACAACAGCTTGATGAGCTTCTTATTCGTTCTCGTCTGCGCAACAGAACCATCTGGTGCAGCATTCTCGGATGTGTTGGTTGCATCTAGAACTAGGAAGGAAGATCGAGGTACGCTCATGAGTGGCTCACCAAACGCCAAGGCACTAGTAGGGAGTGCAGTGGGAGCGGATGGCCTAGATCTCGTGCGTTGTGGACCAAAGCCAATACCTATGCTGCGCTGGTCAGCATGCGAGGCCATTCTGGACGTTGCAAAGTGGCGCCCTGAGGCTCCCCACTGCTGTGGGCGCTGCACTGTTCGCCTCGTGCGCTGCACATCTTGCCTCAGTGCTGCATACATTGTGCTGCTGCGTGGTGCACCGAATGCTATATTGCTTTCGTTGTCCTCATCGTCACTGGCAACCTGCATAGGACTACTCGATAGGGCCACATTATTGCACATTCAGGCACCATTTCACATGACCATTCACAAACTTGCCAGTAGGTTGCAGCGGTTGCTATTAAATTCACTGTTTGTACGAACAGCAGCAATAAGAATTACAGAGCGCCTGCTGGTTACACGTGCTTGTAGAAGAGTTTCGTCTGGGCGAGGCTACCAATGCCGCCTTGCCCGCCTGTACCCAGTCAACCTTTCTGGGCAGAATATGGATCGCAGAGTCAGTGCTGTACCTGGATTTCACTGCTTTGCTGCGGGAGATTTGAGGGCAGTCAGCAGAATCACTCCACACCGTAGTTTGCAACCACCCAAGCCACACAAGCCACACACCCAGACAGCAACAACACATAAGCAGGCTGCGTCTTCAGCAACAGTAATCACACCTGTACCACCAAGTTATTGAGTTCAGTCTCCTGTTCTGCAAGCACGCTGTCAGCTTCGCTATATCTGCCGTTGTCTGCCAGCTGGACGGCCTGCCGAAGTCGAGATGCCACAGCAAGGCGCGTGCGATGCATCACCACCTCCTCATCTGCAGTCATATCCACAGGTAGCAGGGCTGCCCGACCCAGACTCAGGACCTGCTCTCGTGTGACTAGCTCGCCACGGACAACGTTGACGTATGACAGCTCCACCTTGACGACGTCGGTGCTTTCCTCGCCTGTAATCGCCGATAACAACATGTCCACCACCGCGTCCTTGCGCTCCTCGGAAAGCACATCTGGAAGCGATACGACAGTGCTCAGCCCATCAGTGCGTTTGGTGAAGCCTGTGTGGACGTCTTGGATGGTGTTATCGCCAAGCGCTGTGACGGTGAGCTCCACGTTCTGGGCATACACTGAGAGGAGCCCGCCCAGTGCATCAGCAAATGTTTCTGGAATGTTCTCTGGCGATTCGATGTAGTAGTATGTACCATTGGCGCAGCTTGCGATGCCCTGAAGTGCAGCGAAAGTGTTTAACAGGGAACGTCGAAAGGCTGGGCGCACCTCTAGATCTATTCAGGGCACTGTGACAGAACCCTGAGCAACGATTAAAGGGAGCAGCACACTCAAGCGGTGTCACAAAGTTTTTAAGAAACATTGAATCATCGAGTTCTCTAGCATGCGGCCAGAAGGGGGGCAAGCCACCTCAAGGGGACAGGAGCCACCTCCCTCACCGTGAACTTGACTCAGCTGTGCAGTGCACATGCCATCATCCAACATGATGCTGCATATCCTTGTGCAGTGATCTTGGCAGCACAGTGGGACGAACTGCTTGTAACGGAATCAAGAGGATGGCTTACCTGCAGAACTTCAGAGTTGTGGTCGGAGCCGAACCCAAACGTGTGCACCTTGACAGGCGCAGGAGGTTGCCTGTATCCGTTCGCGTCTACCTGTGCCTGCTCGCTGTGAGCAGAAAGCATGTTGGACATTGCGTTCTTGATATCGTTAAGTAACATCAGGCCGCAGTTGGCAACGCCATCGGTGAATAGGAACACTGAGTGGATAGTGGCCGATGGCGTCGCACTCTGGGCCCACGCCTCTGCAAAAAAAGAGGATTTCTGACAACACGCTGCTCATCAGCTGCTATTGAGCAAATGGCAAAGGATGGTCATTCTCAAAACAGAGATTCATAGCCATGTATGCAGAGCCATGCGTGCGTGGCTGGTGGTATCGTGTGGCGGCACTCATGCCACTCGTGGCCATGGCCACCTCCGCGGTGAAGCTTCACGAATACACATACACACGTGTTACGCTCATTATCTCGGGCATGATTCAGGCTCACACCTGCTGAAGGGGGCGTCGGGGTCTTCGCCGCTCTCAGCTGCTCAGTGAGGCCCATGAAAAGCCCTCCAGATAGGTTCGTGGCGCTACCAGCCTTGATGCGATCAATTGCAGCTGCGACAGTGTCTTTGTTCTCGGCACTGGCGCGTACCAAGCTGTGGTCTTTGGCTACCTGCACGGCGAATTTCCTCTGGTGACTCACCTTCCCACCACCTTGCTCACACCTTCAGTCCATGTCCTTATTTACGACACCAGCATGAGACCGTGCGGAAGGCCTTTCTTTCTTGCATGTCGAGTGGATATTGCGCTACGCGCCCAAATTGCGGCGATGGCAAGCTTTCGAACAGCGGTGATGACAAGCTTTTGAACACCACCATGGTTGGTTTACTGAACATCCCCAAGAGCCAACAGGCTTGTGAAATACATCTCCTGACAAACTAAGGAGTCAATTCACAATATGTTCTGACAATGTTCGCTTCAGCAGCAGATGCACGTATACGGTTCGGTGTGTATCTACATGTGAACGCTTGGGAACGTTCATAGTTACCTGGGGCGAGCACAGGCAGCTGCACTGCATTCGCTTCACTTCCTCGTCGTGGACATACAGACGCATCATGAAGCATGCTCAGGTTCAACACAGTTTTGCATGGTCGGAGACATTGACGGTCCCTGCGCACCTGCAGCTGATATCGAAATCTGCTGGGCACACCTGGGAGTCGTACGACACCACGCTCACTGAATCCTGAGAACCAAGCTGTTGCAAAAGAAATTTGCATGTTGCTTTGACTAGCTCTAACTTGCTTCCCGCCATGCTTCCAGACTTGTCCAACACTAACGTGACAGAGATGGGTGCCCGCTTGGCTTCATCCACGCTCGGCGCCAACAGTGACACCAGACAACTTGCACGACCTTGTGATGTCAAGTACGTAGGATACTCTGGCTTGCATACCAGCTGCATGTCGCTGTCGTTCGCCATCTTCAGAACGAGTGACACAGGTACCAAATGCCACACTCTCTTTGTAAGCTGCGGCCTTATCGGCGCAGACAATGGGATCAACTAAATCTATTGATGTGGTCCAGATTTTGCAATTGTCACGAGGTTATGAATCGCACAGGGGTTCAAAGTGATGAAGCACGCTGTTCTGTTCGCAGATTTCCGAATTCGAGCACAGTCACTCATGCATGGTATCGTGCTTGGAAAGTTCTCGAAGCTGTCGCAAGGGAAAATGAATTCAATGAGAAGGAAATGGGAAATTATAAACAAGAGCGCCACCAACGAGCAATTACAGGCAATTCGAACACTGGCAACACGACATAACAGCGTTGCGTGAATGCCAGGGTGGTTCCAAACCTGCGCGCAGGCCTGACGTCGATGCATATCCTAGGAATATTGAACATGTTCAAGGCTGGACGCCCAGAGAACGTATCTATCTTTAAGAGAATATATATCGTGAAGCGGATGTGGATCCACGCACCCCTTCATCAACGCAGTAGGAGCCTGCGGGCAGAATCGGATTGATCCGATCCTGGCCGCTCTATAGAGCGGCCAGGATCATGATGGTGAGCTTCTTCTTGTGGATTGTTCTGGACGCTGCACGCTTTCACCCTTGCGGTGATACCACCGCTCCTCCACCCTGCATTTCTACCCCAGGGTTGGGCCATTATTTGCTCATTTCTAACCCAGGCTAACCCGGTCAACTAAAGGCGGCCCTAGCGCAGACCCGCCGCTAACCCTGGCTAACCCAGCGCACCAAAGGGGCCGCTAACCCGCACCCGCCGCTAAAGGGGGCGCTGGCCGCTAACCCTGACCCCATCACGAAAGTCTTTCCCAGCACTGTTAGCCAAACTGCGATAATAATGATGTATGAATAATACTGCGATAATAATGATGAATGCCGCACAATCACAGGCTGTGTAAAGCGAAACACAAGCACAGGGTCACCAACAGGGACCGGAAGGAAACAAAACACGAAGGAAGGTGCCAGGCTGCGCACC